>JAMPIV010012193.1:0-35692 GCA_024509875.1 Oreohelix idahoensis
GTCCTTTTGCCGTTCGAACTTCAAACACGTGTTCAGTCATATTTTTCCTTTTTTTTTCCTCCGTTCTCTCCCGTCTACAGAGGGTAAACGTTTCGTCTGCACTTCTAACTTGTTAGTTTTAAATGGCGGTGGGAAGGGCTGGCATGGGCGAGCATGTCTCCTAATATCTTACGCATTATTTTTAACCCTACATTTCATCGTTAATTTTGGAGATATTTTAACGTTGTATCATGGTGACATCATCACAGAGGTCATGACGCTCATTGTGAGCAACCCTGAGCCCATATCAGTAAGGAATCAGCAACTGGAACAGACAGACACCTTCACATACCTAGGATGCATAGTAACACCAGACGGCGGAGCAAGCAAAGACATCAACAACAGAATGAACAAAGCAAGAACAGCCTTTTTTAGTCTAAACAACGTCTAGAAGTCCTCTCAGTACAGCACAAGCACAAAATTAAGATTATATCAGAGCTGTGTGCTTTCTGTGCTTCTCTATGGTGCGGAATGCTGGAGAGTTACAGAGAAGGAAATGTCGAAATTGTCCTCTTTTCACACAACATGCCTAAGAAAAAGTCTCCGAATCGTTTGGCCGAATACCATCACCAAACAAGATCTGCTTACTCGGAGCAAGCAAGAGGACATGCACACCATCATAGCTGGCAGACGCTGGAGCTGGGTTGGCCATGTCCTCAGAAGAGACCCCGATGCCATCACAAGAACAGCTATGCTATGGACCCCTGAAGGAAAACGAAAGAGAGGCCGACCAAAAACAACTTGGCGGAGGTCTGTTGAGGCTGAGATGCAAAGAATGAACCAGAGTTGGGGCACTGTACGAAGGATGGCCACCGACCGAGCAAAGTGGAATCAATTTGTTGTTGCCCTACAAGACGCCACCGGGCGTGATGGCCACCGGGCGTGATGGCCACTGACTGCTTTGACGGTCAGCGGCTAAGGATCAAGAAGAAGACGCTAGACAATCCAGTACAGGCTATCATCGACTTATCAGGTGTTTCGTTTTGACGACCCAGTCGTAAGTCGATGTTGTCGTAAGTCGGAAAGCACTATATACTATATCTTTGTTATGACACAAGACTTGTGGTTAAAAAACTAATATCTCATATTATCGGGGCTACTATTCTTACTGGCTGTGGCAAGGGAGAAGATGTTTTATATCACGTATACTTCTCATACCATCTGAGATGCCCTTTCGATTTAGAAGACTACAATTCCGTGTTCGGCTGAGTTTTACGAAGGACACACATTAACTGTTGGCGGCTTACAACTGGTGAAGTCTTGCATTTCACATGGACAAGTGTATGTTGAATGTTCGTGAGTTGGAAGTCCACAGAATCTTGTTGTTTATGCCCTGACCGGAAAGACACGCAACATTATGTATACTGATGTAGCGTGGATCTACCACTGCAGCTGACATCCTAACCGGAAGGTTGCAACAAAGCATTCGCGCTCTCCTGAAGTGATGGCTGTTGTAGTAACTTATTTTGTATAATGAGGATGTCAGCCTCAAGCACAACCTCATATTAGTCGCCTTGTACGACATGCCTGAGGAACTACACGGGATAGAATAAAGTGTAACCCGCAAGAAAAATTGAATGGGAAAAAGATTACAGTGGAAGACAAAGATATAAGAAAATGGAGAGTGTAACAACGTGACACGGAAGAAGGTCAACTAAAGAATTCAGAGAAAAACCTGGAGCCAAACTATGCGCACAACATAGCCGCTTCCGCCAGCAGACATGGTTTCAAGTGTGATATTTACTGTCTGCATTTAACAGACCAACGTGGAAATTATGACAAAAGCCAGACAAGTGCCAGTGTAACAAGAGATGAGAAGAAGACGCTGGCAATGGATAAGCCACACATGGAGGAAACCTGACAGTAACATTACAAGACAGTCCTTTTTTCTGGAATATCCAGGGTATGAGATGTAGTGGGAAACCCCCAAAAACAATTGGAGAGGAGAACTGGAGATAGAAATTAAAATGATAATGAAGTCATGTCAAGACCTTGAGCTGACGGCACGGAACAGGAATACTTGGTACAGGAATACTTGGTACAGGAATACTTGGCATAGGTTTGTTGAAGGCCTATGCACCTTGGGGATCTATAAGGTAATGAAGAAATCAATAATAAATCGATTAAGGTTATCTGCAAGATCCAGGTCATACAAGGTGACTAATGTCAGGCTGTGCATGGGACTGGATACCTCATCGTACCTGTCACTGACACCGCCGCTACAAGATCACGTGACTACTTTTGTAGGCTTCCTGCTAAGGGACCAGCTGAAGAGGTAGATTCATGCTCCGCAGGGAGCGCAAAGGAAAATCATGACGATGATGATGATGGTGGTGATGATGATGATGATGGTGGTGGTGATGATGATGATGGTGGTGATGATGATGATGGTGGTGATGATGATGATGGTGGTGATGATGATGATGGTGGTGATGATGATATGCAATCACTTCCAGCTTGCTAATACATATTCCAACATCACCAAAACTTGCCTGTAAGACTTCTATAACACACTTTGAAGTCTACGTTCGTACATTTTTCAATTTCCTTCACAAAACATTAACTATTATCTTTATGCGTAATCCCACAAGCTGTCCTGTTTAGCACAGAATGGATCAATAGAACGAATATAACACATAAGGAAAGGAAACCCGAGGCCTGTAAACAGTAAATAAAAATTAGACAAACATAAAGGTATGTTTTCAGGCACTCGTAAGAAATAAAGAAGTAGAACACTAGACAACAGAAAAACAACAGACGTGAGTGGCTTACCCAGGTCCTGGGTTCGAGTCCTGGGTAAGCCACTCACGTCTGTTGTTTTTCTGTTGTCTAGTGTTCTACTTCTTTCTTTCTTACGAGTGCCTGAAAACATACCTTTATGTTTGTCTAATTTTATCAATAGAACGAAACACGATAGCGCGATCCGACACAGCGGTAATTACGTTTCTACTTACTGAACACACACTGGTACACGGGTAATGTATACTACTCGTCAAAAGTCAAGGGCCACCCTATTATTTTCAATACACTTTTATATAAGCGCATAGAATGATTAAATGAAGGAAGTTTTTAGTAAAAATGGGTGCAATATCTTCATCTGACAGTCCTCTATGCATGTTAAGCATAAAAACAACTCACCGACAACCATGGTGATCACGTGCAATTTGGTTTCATTCATAACCCTCCACTCCCAAAGGAGCATAGGCCTTCAACAAACACATGCCAAGTCCTCCTGTCCCGTGCCATCATCTCAAGTTCTTTCCATGTTCTCCTCATCATTTTCACCTCTGTTTCCAACTCTCTTCTCCATGTACTTCTTGGTCTTCCTCTGCCTCTCTTGCCCTGAGGGTTCCAGAACAAGGACTGCCTTGTAATGCTATCAACAGGTTTCCTCAGTGTGTGTCCTATCCCTCGCCATCGTCTTCTTCTCATCTCTTGTTCCACTGGCACTTGTCTAGTTCTTGTCATCAGTTCCACGTTGGTAACCTTGTCATACCATTTTAATCCCTCTATTCTACGCAAGCACCCATTTATGAAAGTCTGTAGCTTTTTGGTTGTTGTCTTTGTTGTTCTCCATGTCTCCGAGCCATACAATAGGACTGACTTCACATTTGAATTGAAGATTCTTATTTTCGTGTTGGATCCGATTTCTCTTGATCTCCATATATTTCCCAATGCAATGAAAGCTCCTCTTGCCTTTTGTATTCTTATTTTGATATCGCTGTCTGTCCCTCCAACTTTGTCTATATTACTGCCAAGATATGTGTATGATTCTACATCTTGAATTGGTGTTTCTTCAAGTTCAACCCTGTTGTCATTACCTGCATTTATTCTCATTATTTTTGTCTTTTCCCTGTGTATTTTCAGACCCAATTGCTGTGACCTCTCATCGAGTGTTTTCAATTTGTCCTCCATCTGATTACGGTTATGGGACAGAAGAGCCAAGTCATCAGCAAAATCCAGATCATCCAACTGCTTAGTCAGAGTCCACTGGATTCCATTTCTGTTGTGTGTTGTCGATGATCTCATAACCCAATCTATTGCCAGCAAGAAAAGAAATGGAGACAAGAGGCATCCCTGTCGCACTCCTGTTCTTATCCCAAACGGTTCTGTAAGCTGTCCTTCGTGAAGAACTCTGCATGTCATGTCTTCATATGTTTTCTTTATTAAATTAATGATCTTCAGGGGAACTCCATAATGCCTCATCAATTTCCAAAGTGATTCTCTGTCTACACTGTCAAATGCCTTTTCGTAGTCCACAAATCCGATGTATAGTGGTGAATTCCATTCCAGACTTTGTTCAACTATTATTCTCAAAGTGGCTATCTGGTCTGTACATGATCTGTTTTGTCGAAAACCTGCTTGTTCATCTCTCAGTTTCTTGTCTATGGACTCTTTTAATCTCTCAAGGATAATCCTGTTTAATACTTTTCCTGGCACTGATAGTAACATTATTCCTCTATAATTTGTGCACTCTTGTAAATTTCCCTTCTTAGGCAACTTAACCAGATATCCTTCCTTCCATTCTGCTGGTATCTCTTCCTTTTCCCAGACTTTACCAAGTAATTTATATAACATCTCTGTAACCGTGTCGATATCTGCTTTGATGGCCTCTGCTGGAATGCCATCAGGTCCAGACGCTTTTCCCTCTCTTAGAAGCTTTATGGCTTTCTTTATTTCTTCCTTCGTTGGTCTTTCACCGTTAATTTGTAGCTCTTCTTCTGCTGGCTGGATGTCCGGCGGGTTTTGTGGAGCTGGTCTATTGAGAAGGTCCCCAAAATATTCTGTCCACCTCTTCATTTGCTCTTGTATATTGCTGAGCAGTTTCCCATTCTTGTCTTTTATGAGGCAACTTGTTTGCTTGTATTTCCCTGTTAGCTTCTTTGTGCTGCTATACAGTTCTCTCATATTTCCTTTGGCTGCAGCATCTTCTGGTTTGCTGACCATAAATTCCCATTTTTAATCTGTTTTTTTCAAACTTCCGTACAACCAAACAGGTGAAGTAATCGTGCTGATTGACATTCCACGTGCAATGGCGACTTTTCGTGAACAGAGTTCACTCTTAATTTGTTTTACAATCAGCAGACTTAGGGTAGTTTCATCACTTGCAAAAACCATGCCACCGAGAAGAAGTCTTGACACCTAACAAAGAATGAGGGCTATAGCGTGTGTTGAAAGTGGTTTATCTGTCCGTGAGGTTGCTAGACGGCTTGCAGTGTCACACTCTACTATCCAAAGAATTTTGGAGAGATTTCAGGCCACAGGAAGTGTGGAGGATCGCCACCGGCCAGGTCGCCCTAGATGCACCAATAGACATGATGACCGGTACCTCTTGTTGTCAGCCCTGCGCTATCGAACAGTGACTTGTTCCACTCTAAGATGTCAGCTGAGACAAACTGTAAACGTTAATGTCAGTCAAAGCACCATTCGCAGACGTTTACATGAATTTGGACTGGCTGCTCGACGTCCTGCAGTCAGAATCCCTCTTACTCCTGCTCATCGCAGAGCCCGTGTTGCATGGTGTTGCGAGCACATCCGATGGACAAGGCAAAAATGGAGTCAAGTTCTCTTCACTGATGAATCTCGCTTCACTGTGTCATTCAATGATGGCAGGATTCGAGTTTGGAGACGACCAGGAGAGCGATTTACTGATGACACAATTCGAGAGGTGGATCGTTATGGTAGGGGTTCTGTCATTGTCTGGGGAGGCTTCTACAGACACGGCAGGACCCCACTCTACATCATCCAAGGCAACTTGACCGGCCCAAGATACCAGAACAAAATCTTTAGACCAATTGTTCAGCCTGCTCTGGAGGCCATAGGTGGTAATGCCATCCTCCAAGATGATAACGCTCGACCCCATCGAGCTCGTGTGGTGAATGAGTTTATTCAGCAACATGGGATCATCAGGATGGCGTGGCCAGCTCATTCACCTGACCTTTCTCCGATGGAGCACCTCTGGGAAGTCCTTGGTCGAAGATTGTCAACAAATCACCCCCTGCCAATGGATGTTGCACAGCTGACTGCATTTCTGCTTCAGGAATGGCAAGCTGTTCCTCAGGATAGTCTTCGGACCCTTGTGGACTCGATGCGTCTACGCTGTCTTGAATGCCTTGCTGCAAACGGTGGTCATACCCGATTTTGAAATGTCTATTTGTCCAATATCTATTGTGTGACTTTTGAAAAGGTGGGTGACACACTTCAGAGCTTTATTGCCTTTGAATGTGTGTTTCCATTTCTTTACGTGACATGCCAATTTGGTATTCAATAAATGCCGTTTTGACTGATACCAATTACGTTTATATCAGATTTGTTTTATGATTTCAACCAAGGTTTTTCTAAGTGGCCCTTGACTTTTGACGAGTAGTATACTATACAATACAGGGTAATTAAAAAGTCGCGCCTTATTATTACATGTGTATATTCTGTCTTGTATTTATTGAATATGTAAGATACAGATTGGTATACCATCTATTCGACAAGCTAAAGATAGGAACTACCAATGAGTGTAAATGTGGCGCTGATCAAATGACTGCTGAACATCTGCTTCAAAGATGCTCAACATCTGCTTCAAAGATGCTCAACATCTGCTTCAAAGATGCTCAAAATATGAGATACATAGAAAGCACATATGGCCGACACCAGTAACATTCCTGGAAAAAAAACTCTTATGGAGATACAAATAGCCTTATGCTGACCACCGCTTTGTTTGAAAATATTCAAGCAGACGTCTGAGAGTGTACGAGGAAGAAGAATATTCAAGTAGACGTCTGAGAGTGTACGAGGAAGAAGAATATTCAAGTAGACGTCTGAGAGTGTACGAGGAAGAAGAATATTCAAGTAGACGTCTGAGAGTGTACGAGGAAGAAAATATTCAAGTAGACGTCTGAGAGTGTACGAGGAAGAAGAATATTCAAGTAGACGTCTGAGAGTGTACGAGGAAGTAGAATATTCAAGTAGACGTCTGATAGTGTACGAGGAAGAAGAATATTCAAGTAGACGTCTGAGAGTGTACGAGGAAGAAGAATATTCAAGTAGACGTCTGAGAGTGTACGAGGAAGAAGAATATTCAAGTAGACGTCTGAGAGTGTACGAGGAAGAAGAATATTCAAGTAGATATCTGAGAGTGTACGAGGAAGAAGAATATTCAAGTAGACGTCTGAGAGTGTACGAGGAAGAAAATATTCAAGTAGACGTCTGATAGTGTACGAGGAAGAAGAATATTCAAGTAGACGTCTGAGAGTGTACGAGGAAGAAGAATATTCAAGCAGACGTCTGAGAGTGTACGAGGAAGAAGAATATTCAAGTAGACGTCTGAGAGTGTACGAGGAAGAAGAATATTCAAGTAGACGTCTGAGAGTGTACGAGGAAGAAGAATATTCAAGTAGACGTCTGATAGTGTACGAGGAAGAAGAATATTCAAGTAGACGTCTGAGAGTGTACGAGGAAGAAGAATATTCAAGTAGACGTCTGAGAGTGTACGAGGAAGAAGAATATTCAAGTAGACGTCTGAGAGTGTACGAGGAAGAAGAATATTCAAGTAGACGTCTGAGAGTGTACGAGGAAGAAGAATATTCAAGTAGACGTCTGAGAGTGTACGAGGAAGAAAATATTCAAGTAGACGTCTGATAGTGTACGAGGAAGAAGAATATTCAAGTAGACGTCTGAGAGCGTAAGAGGAAGAAGAATATTCAAGTAGACGTCTGAGAGTGTACGAGGAAGAAAATATTCAAGTAGACGTCTGAGAGTGTACGAGGAAGAAGAATATTCAAGTAGACGTCTGAGAGTGTACGAGGAAGAAGAATATTCAAGTAGACGTCTGATAGTGTACCAGGAAGAAGAAGAAATAAAAACGTATGCCAAATCAAGGAGCAATAATTGCCATTTGATTAATAAGTTGTGTTGTTCTTATTTCCAGAAACAAAATAAAGTAACATAGAAAATGGCCGATAACCTGAAGTTACATGTGAGAGCCAAAATTGTGCCTGCTATCAAATCACGTGTCGACCATGCTAAAATTTCACGTCCAGCAGTACCAGTACCGTATTAATAATGTGATGTCACATGTTATGTAATAAAACAACAGTTAATTCTATTTATTTTGACGTTTGTTTCGTAAAAATTAATTTAATAGAAGTGAAGAAATAAAAATGTGAAAATACGAAATGACTTTTCAATTACGCTATAGATTTCACAACGCACTGTGCATTTGTATCTATATCAGCGTGGTCCAACTACAGTCCCGCGGGCCAAATGCGGCCCGCGTAAAATTGTTTTGAGGCCCGCGATCATTCCAAAAATATTTCTTTAATTATATGGTATAATTAATACTTTTGAGATTAGACTCAGAACGTCCGGTGCAAAGCAATGTTTTACGTTCGATTAACCTTGACATCGAGACTCTGGTTACAGAAAATCCACATCCCTCAAACTTCTCATTAGGAGGTAAAAATACAGCTAAAATTATTTCAATAGAAATTCAATCCTCATTGTAATTTTAATTTAATTTAATTTTTCATTTCGCACTCTTCGATTGCCATCAATTTTTCACTAAGCTTTTATTTTAAATATCTTTTTATCATTAATGACCCGTGAACTTAAAATTTTTGGTTTATGTGTCCCTCGGGGTAGAATAAGTTGGACCACCCTCATCTAGAAATCTATACTATTACAATGTGTAGTAGCATTCTGTTCTTTCAGAACAGACCAGAATGAAAAGTAGATTAGCCAATGCTAAGGCAGCATTCCATTTATTTAAAAAAAAGTTATTTTATGCAACAACTCTTTGTCAATTAAGTTGTTATTGTTGTTGTTTAACTAGTGTTGCTTAGCTCGTCGCAGCCGATGCCAAGTTGAAGAATTTGCATGTCTTCTGTAGTTGGTGAATGGCGCTGTATAGAGTGTTTGTGATTGTTGGGCAGCCTGGCTTTCTTCTTTCTGTGGAGAGTCCTGGGCAAATGAGCAGCTCACACTCAATGTCTCATAAGGTTGAGTACAGCTGCGACAGTTAAGCTCATGTGTGGGGTTTAATTTGTTTAAATGCTTGTTGAGTCTGGTGTGTTCTGCTCTTAGTTGGAAGACTGTGCTCGGCTGTTGCCCTTTGTAGTCTCCGGGGATCTCTCAAGATAATAAGACAGAATATGCCTACTGCATCCTCAAGCATGTCGTATTAGGCGACTAATGTGAGGTTGTGCATGGGACTGGGAACCTCATCATGTAAAACAGATTGCTACGGAAACTACCGCAAGGAAGGCAAAGGAAAATGATGTTGTCACTTAGTAAGAAAGATCATTTTTAGTGTTACATACAACCAGTCTTGATGAACGGAAGTGAGTCATGGACAAATAGTATACAAGCAGGAAAAGCACTACATGCCACAGAGATGCAGTAGAATCTTCTTCTTCTTCGATCCTTAGCCGCCGACCGTCAAAGCAGTCAGTGGCTATCACGCCTAGTAGCTTCTTGTAGGGCAACAACAAATTTATTCCACTTTGCTCGGTCGGTGGCCATCCTTCGTACAGTGCCCCAACTCTGGTTCTTTCTTTGCATCTCAGCATCCACAGTCCTCCGCCAAGTTGTTTTTGGTCGGCCTCTCTTTCGTTTTCCTTCAGAGGTCCAAAGCATAGCTGTTCATGTGATGGCACCGGGATCTCTTCTGAGGACATGGCCAACCCAGCTCCAGAGTTTGCCAGCTATGATGGTGTGCATGTCCTCTTGCTTGCTCCGAGTAAGCAGATCTTGGTTGGTGACGGTATTCAGCCAAAAGATTCGGTGAATTTTTCTTAGGCATGTTGTGTGAAAAGAGGACAATTTCGACATTTCCTTCTCTGTAACTCTCCAGCATTCCGCACCATAGAGAAGCACAGAAAGCACACAACTCTGATATAATTTTAATTTTGTGCTTGTGCTGTATTGAGAGGACTTCAAGATTTTGTTTAGACTAAAAAAGGCTGTTCTTGCTTTGTTCATTCCGTTGTTGATGTCTTTGCTTGCCCCGCCGTCTGGTGCTACTATGCATCCTAGGTATGTGAAAGTGTCTGTCTGTTCCAGTTGCTGATTCCTTACTGATATGGGCTCAGGGTTGCTCACATTGAGCGTCATGACCTCTGTCTTTTTTAAATTGATGTTCAAGCCCACCTGCTGGCTATACTTATTAAGTCTATCCGTTTTTTCCTGGATGTGTTGATGTGAATGTGCTAGTAGTGCAATGTCATCTGCATATTCCAGATCTTCCAATGTAGAAAATGTAGTCCATCTTATTCCTCTTGGACTGCCCTCTGTTGTCGGGCGCATCACCCAATCTATGACTGTTAAAAGTAGAGTGGTTGATAAGGAGCATCCTTGTCGTACTCCTGTCTTCACCTAAAAGGTTAGGTTGCTCTGCCCAACACTACACGTAAAGTTGGCATAGAGGCTTTTTATTATTGACACTATGCAGCTTGGAATTCCATAAGCCCTCAGTATTTTCCATAAACTGTCCCTATGTATGCTGTCCAAAGCCTTTTCAAAATCAACGAAATTAATGTACAGCTGTCTGTGCTATTCTGAGCACTGCTCTATAATGTTCCTGAGAGTAAATATATGATCTACACATCTTCTGTTCTTTCTAAATCCTGCTTGTTCTTTCCTCAGTTTGTGGTCTACTGCTTTTGAAATTCTCTGTATAATTATCCTGGGGCAGTAGAATAGAAGGACTGAAATGGTGTGACGAAATTGACGATCTCTTCACGATCTTGTTTCACTCCGGCAGTATCGGTACATTTGTGGTACTGAATTTTATTATTTGCTCTCAATTGTCGCACTTTTCTTTCTTTCTTTCTTTTCTGCTTGTGTGGCAAATATTTTGTAGGTGCAAACATTTGTTGACACTCCTCTCTGTGATGTCACCTGTTTGTTACCCGGTCATCCTAGCTTGCGGTAAGCAACTGAGATAAGATAGTCGCCGGCGTGTTTAGATTGAACCGCTGATAAGACGACTTGTTTGGTAACCCAGCTGGGCAAACACGGAGTTTTTGCGTACTCATATGGCAGATAACGAGATTACTGTCTGTGTGACCCATGTGGGCAGACAAGTGTGACATAATCGCTTCCGGGCCAACTTGTTATGACAACATTACTTTCTAATAGAGTAATACGTATTACAGCTTACCCATGTTGTCATGTGTGTCTACCGATCTGCCTGTGAGAGTGTATGCAGGGCATCAGATGTCCATATATGGTAATACGTGACCTTTGCAGGCACGCACCTTATTTCACATGGGACTATTTTGAAAATATCACACCCTATCTGCATGATTTGAATTGATTGGATCTTTCTGATTAGATTCATAACAACAATGCGTGGGAATATAGGAATATAGTCTGACCATTTCGAAGTTTTATTTCGCTGTGAATTTCACGCTAGCCAAGACAACATCAGACCTTGCCAGAGTGAAGACTATATTCATAATTCCTTTTTTTAACCGGACCTTTTATTGGAGAACCAAATAAGACTTACAAAGCACAGGAAATATCTACATTTTAATAAGGAACACAGGGACTAGGAAACTGAAGAAACACACGGAGTCAGAGAGGGAATCTATTGACAATATAAAGACACCTCAGGCGCATGTAAGAGACCGACTCGTCTCTTTTATTCATCTGAGCAACAAGTCTGTAGCCATGATTGGCGTAGGTAGTGCATTTTTCATTCCATGTTTCATTACTAACATGTGAACTAACCAGTGTTAATGTCTATGTGAAAATATTCATTTTAAAGTAAAGGAAGTTTCAAACTTTCCAATCAGTGTAAAACATAAATGAAAACATATTCAATTTATATTGTGAACACTATTCAATCAGTGGAGATGTATATGTAAACAGATTCTATCTGTATTTTTAACTTTTTCATTTAAATATAGAGTAACTATGTGTTGCGTGATAAATTCTCGCAACATCGTTTTATTACAATATCTATTTTATAACGCAAGGGCAACAACTGCTTGAAATTTATAGTCACTTTTCTCGGTAAGCATTTGTCTTCTCGCGTTGGTATTGAATGCAGTTAAGTTTTGAGCTGTGGTCTTTTTTGCGCTGGACTGCGCATGACTGGTCTTGTTTTTTGGTCGATCGGTTTCCGCCCACCACTAGTGGAGTGAGCGATTTGAATGGCGAAAGAGATGCCTCGTTGAAGAGGGGATCTCCGCTATTTTTTGTTCTGTCAGGGATGTGTAGTCCTCTTAATGGATATTTCGTTTATTCGAGATAATACCTCTAGTGTTTCCCACATGTCGGGAGGCGTGATATTTCTGTGTATTTCCTGAAGGCAAGGTAAATTGACTTTTCATTAACTCTATCGATTTTGGGTCGTGAGCGATTTCGATTCATAGCCTGTCTTCGAAAGTCGTCGTCACGAGATGTTTTCCCAGCTCACATGTCGCTGTATTGTACTGCATCGGTTGATGCATGTCCCAAGGACCATTACTTGCTACTTTGTTAAATGAACTAGGTTTGGAAAACCTTTATTATCTAGAGGATATTTTTGAGGACATTATTTATACTTCGGCAGACGTGTCTGTCTTGCTGAAGTCAGACTAAGGAGAGTGAACTGATCTCATACATCTGGTTATCTCCTGGCTGTTATAGAAAAGGATGGAGTTTTTCACCTGACTACATTTACAGCACTATGAAATATAACATGCATCTGACTCATCATTGTAATGCTGTCTACCGTCTATTGCTGTATTGAATGTTGCTGTGATAATGACTGTTTGATGTGCCTACATATTCGCGTAACCATTTTGTCACTGTGGCGTCCACAATAAATAATGAAGAAAAACGTCAACGGCTGTTACAAGAATCATTGACTTTATACGTCGTGAGTTTACTGACGTCCTATGTGGATTGCCCTGTTATTTTTGTATGAACATTGTTTGACTGAACACATCTGCACACTACACAAAACCAGACATGCGGATACCATCCATCATCATATGGCATCACGCATCACTATGAAAGCTATTCTATTTAAATATAAAGGAAGTTTTATCCCGAGGGATTAAATTTAATTCTCATCGAGGGTAAAGTCTGAGTAATTGGGATGGTGGTATGGGAAGATAGGAACCCATAACTATGGGGTGGAAAACGCCATACTCAGAAGAGCGTTTCGTTCTATTCTTTTACCATAGTTATTGGTGGTACCAGCAGAAAGTACTATCTCTGGAACAAGAAGGGAACCGTGGCCTAAGCTTTACGACGAAGGACGCACGTGGTAGTCTCATCTTGATGTTTCTGGTAAACAAGCTACCCCCGACAACCTTGAGCAGAGACGAGCGCGAGCAGAGTGAAAAGAACCAACCCATAAGAAGGAGCAGAACCGTCATTGGCAGCTAAGTTCAAATCTATGCTGCCACTTGAACTTCTTGTAATATCTCACATTTCCTAAAGACTGTGATGATAACTTTCTCGATCCATAACTATTCAAATTATCTTCCATATGTTAAAACCTAAAGTGATTTTTAATTTTGTTATTTGTAATAGAAAGATGGAAAGAATATTTCTCAGAACTCCTTGATGGTGAGCAAGGTCAAGCATCAGAAATGATAACCACTAGCACAGAAGAGGAAACCAATGGTGATGAAGATGACATCAGGATGGAAGAACTGGTGAAGGCAGCACTGGAGAAAATCAAGATGGGCAAAGCAGCAGGGCATGATGGTATAACACCAGAAATGGTTAAGTACATGGGAGCATCAGGCGACCTATTACTCTTAAGGGTCCTACAGGCAGCGTGGTACAACAAGACCATACCAAAGGATTGGGAGATTGCCATCATAACACCAATTTTCAAAAAGGGTGACAATCGACAATGTGGAAACCATAGAGGCATATCCCTTCTCGGTGTCCCTGGTAAAATCTACTCTAGAATCCTAGAGCAGAGACTCCGACGCCTAGCTGAGCCACAAATGGATGAGGTCCAGTGCGGATTCCGAGCTAACCGAAGTACTCAAGACCTAATCTTCACACTCAGACAGCTGAGTGAAAAGGCCCTTGAGTATAAGAGTGAGATCCATCTTTGTTTCTTAGATCTCGAAAAGGCGTTTGACAGGGTCCCCTGGAGCAAACTTTAGGACTGTTTGGCAAGGAAGAACATTCCAGCACCTCTGATTCATGCCATTCAGAGCTTCTACAAGTCTTGCAGAAATTATGTGAGGACAGCAAACCATAAGTCAGAAGAGTTCAGGACCACCACTGGTGTAAGACTAGGTGATATCCTGTCACCTTATCTTTTTATACTCCTCATAGACGATGTCATCAAGGCATGTAAGGAGAGAACAAGAACAAATTCAGTGGGGTACTGGAAGATGAGACAGGTCTGTATTTAAGAGCTGGCATTTGCTGATGATGTTGCCCTGATTGCTAAATCAGAGACACATCTCCAATCCAACCTGCAAGTATGGAAGGAAAAGCCGGAGAAGAGAGGGATGGTCATAAGCAGCTCTAAAACAAAATCCATGGTGATATCACAAGAAGAAAGAAGACATCAGATTAAGCTGGGAGAACAGGTCCTGGAGAAGGTCGACCTCTTTAAATACCTCGTAGTTATTATAGACCGAAAGGGAGGCATCAAAGAATAGTAGGCCACTCGAAAAGCAGCAGCTGGGAAACTTTTTCAGGCCATAAAACGATGATCCCTCAGCAAGAGAGAGGTTGGTAAGAAAACGAAGATGGCTGTATACCGCTCCACCTATTTTCCAGTCTTGACATATGGATGCGAGTCATGGGCAATGACTACAACCCAGAAAAGCCAGATCCAAACCTCAGAAATAAGGTATCTGAGGAAGGTGGTTGAAGTAACAAGAAAAGACATGGTCCATAACCAGACGATACGTCAAGGCCTAAAACCCCACCCCCTGCAGACCCAAGTAGAACAGTCCCAACTAAGATGGTTTGGCCATGTCTGCAGAATGGGAGAAGATCGGCTACCACGATAAGCATGGGAAACAAAGAGCCAGGGATCCAAACCCCCAAGACGACCCAGAGTCCGCTTGGAGGACAACATCAGACAATCTTTGAAGGACCGAGTACTAGAATGGAACCAGGCCAGGAGGAAGACAGCCGATAAGATAGTCTGGCGCTCTCTCTTCCAAACCTCTACACCTCACGGCAGAAGGGGAACGACTATGTAAGTAAGTAAGTATTTGTAATGTTACAAATTTAACTTCGATTTAATCATTTAAAGTTACTGCATGTTTGTCTCAGTCAAATTACTACACACACTCTAAACAGAGCTATAGTATACTAGAATAATAGAATTCCACTGAGTAAATCAGGAGTGGGGGCTTAAACGTAATGAAAGTAATAAGTGCTTAAATCCTTCACAAAAGCGTCGGCAGAATTATAGAGTTAACATACTCAGCCAAAGCAGTATTGTTCTCGCTTATTCTAGATATCTTGTGAAGACTCCCTTTGTAATAGAAGTGTCATCATCCTTCTATCAACATCTCTGCCAAGAGTAATCTTGTGCGCAGGTAGATACCTTTGAAACCCATATTAGATACTCTTGAGTTTTGGCCACTGTTGGATCACTACTGCAAAGCAGGGGAGGCAATACCGTCACAAATGGGATGACAAGAGTAGTGGAAGGGAAGGCGGAGATTTTGACGATGATGATGACGATGATTATGACGATAATGGTGATGATAATGGTGACGATAATGATGATGAAACAGTGGTATTTTCTTATTTTTCTTCAAGGACAGACAAACCACGTCAAAGATGAACAGCACATTCGATGAGTCGTTAAACTATGGTTTCTTAATCTATTTTGTGATATGGACCCCTATGATTGTCCGATGGCGGCTATGGACTCCTTCTTGCGAAAAATATTAATATAAAAGCATAATTTAAAATATTACATTTTAAATTTCAAGTTATGTACACGGACGCCTTAGAATTTCATCGACCTCCAAGGGGTACGTAGACCACATGTTAAGAAACCCTGCGTTAAACCAAGCTGAGATTCGTGAACCAACCCTTCTAATCGAGCTCTAGCAATTACGAAAATGACACAAAATCTTCCCCTATCCCTTTTTTTCACATCTTCTCATTAGATGTCAGTATTTGCATCTGGTAAACATGGAACTGGGCACACTTTTTGCAGAATCCAGGCGGGAAAATAATTTCTTGTTTACGAACACCGACAGAACACATCGATGGACAAGGCCGGCTTTAGTAATTGCAGGGAAGGATTTGGAGCATTTTGGTAGGGGGACCTGGAATTAAGATTATTTAAGGTTAAAAGGGGATCCCGTTAAACGCCCATTGAGAATATGATGTTTGGCCCATATTTTCTTGCCCATACGGCACACTAGGGATGATGTGGTCTGCAGTTCGGCGGTCATTGTTCGATCCCCAGTTGACGATTACGTGAAAACATTTTTAAACAGCGCAGATTTACAATAAAACAAAACCAGGAGAAAAGAAAAAACAATAGAGAAAGACAGTAAGTGACGTCAAAAAAATATAGGACAACTCCAAACAAAATCTAAAGAGGGAAGTCTGGGAACGGGCAGTCAGTCAATACGACCAATGGCGTCTCAAGCACCTAAGTGAGGCTTGTAGAGTCACTTAACTCGTCTCCCAATACGGGTCCTTTGTCTTCCCGCGTGCGAAGGCACGAGCGAAAGCGTGAAGGGGCCGTTCAGAGGGTAGGATTAAGACATGTAACACGGGGAGGGGAGGGGGGGGGGGAGAGCTCAAGTTGGGTGCCGTGCCTCGAGGTCTTGGCGATCAAGTCTGTCTACAGGTTTGGATTTTTAACGCTTTCCATCAGTTCCGTTGTTGATCTACTCCACCTGCCAAAATGCCGTGCTGTTCGTAATCTTTCCTCTGCTTCTCTTTTCCTCCTATTTTCCTGTTGTTACGATGTTTTCAGCGTTTTGTTTAGCGGTTTTGCCTCCTTGAGGCGAGGCACGCCTCGTTCAATCTAGATACGAGGTTTTTCTGTTAAATTAGGCCGCATTTCCAATGCAGGAAACGACAACAAGATTGTACTGAAAGAAACATCACTACAAGATGTACAAACATATATATACCTTGGTAGTATTATTGGCTGTTGGAGGGACTGACAATGATATCAAAATATGAATTTTAAAAATGCTATAGGAGCTTTTAATGCATTGGGAAATATATGGAGATTAAAATTTTCAATTCAAATGTCAAGTCGGCCCTATTGTATGGCTCTGGAACATGGATAACAAGAAAAACAACAACCAAAAAAGGTGCATACTGTCCAAAATGGGTACTTGCGTAGAATAGAAGGATTGAAGATCACTAATGTGGAAATGGTTACAAGAACCAGACAAGTGCCAGTGGAAGATGAGATGAGAAGAAGACGCTGGAGAAAGATAGGACACACGTTGAGGAAACCTGCTGATAGCATTACAAGGCAGTCTTTGTTCTGGAACCCCCAAGGTAAGAGAGGAAGAGTAAGACCAAAGAACACATGGAGAAGAGAACTGGAGGCAGACAAGAAGGGGATGAAGAAGACCTTGAACTGACGGCACGTGACAGGAAGACTTGGCAGAAGTTTTTGAAGGCCTATGCTCCTTCGGGAGGTGAAAGATGTCCAAATATAAACGACCTTGTGGTCCGGTGGAATACTATTCTCAAGCGCTCACCGCCTCATCACAAGCCCATTGATAATGGGTTATCTTATCCTTATATTTGATATTACATTTATTTGTTCAGTAGCTATTCTCAAACATTCTTCGTTAATTTACCTTTTCAGTACAAGGATTCTTAAACCAGACCACTGGGTCTTTTATATGTGGACATGCGCCCTAATATAACCGATGGACCCTGTGTCTAGGCTGAACGATGTGCGCCTCGCCAAAACGAGACACATTGGGTTTTTTTAATGCATGGATTATTACGTTCTTCTGAAAAAGAAGATACCTTTTGTCTGCAGTGATATTTGCAATTGTTTACCTAATGTCCACAACTCACTTCCAACCCCTACATACCACCTGTCACACGTCCTGTAACATACAACGAAAAAATCATGCCAGCTTTAATGGGAGACTACGGAAAAGGTGTGCGTTGCTCAGTGAAAGCTAAATTTGACATCCATTAAAAACACACGCAGGCCTTTCAATTTTTTGTCGGGGTACATTGACCATTGACCATAAGTAATGGTAAGTTTGACTACAAAGATCCAGTGAAGCTGAAATTGACTAGAAAGGAATGTAATAACCACGTGATCTATTCATTGTGCTCATTGTATTTCTTCTTCTTTTTCTTCTTCCTCCTGGCACACTCTCAGAAGTTTACTTCAATATGTTCAAAGATAGCAGTGGTCACCTTCAAGCTTTTTGTATCTCCACAAAGTTTGTCCACGAATGGTACTGGTGATGGCCATATGTGTTTTCTCTGTTCCTCATATGTTGGGCACCTTTGAAGTAGATGTTGAGCAGTCATTTTATCAGTGCCACAGTTACACTTATCAGTAGCTCCTATCTTTAGCTTGTTGAATAGATGGTATCTCAATCTGTTGTGGTCCGTGTGGAGTCTGAACATTACCACTTTTTCTTTCTGCTGAGCTGATGATATGCATCATTTGTGTGTGTGTGTGTGTGTGTCTGTCTGTGTGTGTGTGTCTATGTGGCCTGGATGCTCTGATTCCTATTTGTTCCTGTATCTGCTTCAGATAAAACTACTTGCTTGTTCGAAAGTATTTCTAACTGTGTGTTTGTTTGTTCGTTTATAATCTTATTCTTGTTATCATTATTCTGCAGTTAGTTTGGAGGTCCTTTGCTCTGACAAAACCATTGTTTGTGTCTTTTTCGGACAGAGACTTTTTCTGAACTTTCTTTTACTACAATATTCAGTAGTGACGGTTTGCATCCTGCTTTTTTTCCACAATCGGAGTGTTGCCTCGTTTTAGAGAGGCGCGTCCCGTTTAACAAGGTCCGTCGGTCCAAATATAAAAGACCTAGTGGTCTAGTAATGGTACTGTTTCCTGCTGTGGCATCAGCATAGTTGGATTTTGATAGGACAGGAATTGAGAAAACAAGACAGTACTTGTTCTGCAATCACCAGGGTAAGAGAGATAGAGGACGACCGAAAAAACACATGGCGAAGAGAGCTGGAGATAGAAATGAAAGTGATAAAGAATAGCCTACATGGAACCACCTTGAGTGGACGGCGCAGGACAAGATGACTTCACGTGAATTTCCTTCAGAAGCTGAAGAGTAATATGTCAGCATAGACTATTCTTTTTTTATTGTAACCTCCAGCTGGGATTTCAGGTTCTTCCCGGACTGACCTCAAGATGTTTTCGCTGTTCGCGGAAAACCAGGGAAGGTATCTCTTCCCCCCGCACCCCCTTATTTTTTTTAAATCAGTGATTATCAAAACGTGGCGCTAGCCAGAATTGGGTCGCGACCCAAAACTGCGATGAGGAAAACACTACGAAGGGCCGCGTCCCTAATGCTTCCCTTATTCGAAGCTTTTTAACGACATGTCTTTAGGTCACCAAGAGCTAACGTTCAGTGAGAGTGGATCAAAGTCAAGTCAAGTCAAGTCAACGGCACGTCTTAGATCACCAAGAGCTGACGCTCAGTTACAGTGGATCAAAGTCAAGTCAACGGCACGTCTTAAGTCACCAAGAGCTGACGCTCAGTAACAGTGGATCAAAGTCAAGTCAACGGCATGTCTTAAGTCACCGAGAGCTAACGTTCAGTGGGAGTGGATCAAAGTCAAGTCAAGTCAAGTCAACGGCACGTCTTAAGTCACCAAGAGCTGACGCTCAGTTACAGTGGATCAAAGTCATGTCAAGTAAACGGCATGTCTTAGGTCACCAAGAGCTGACACTCAGTTACAGTGGATCAAAGTCAAGTTAAGTCAACATCATGTCTTTGACTAAATTCATGTCATTAATTTTTACCTGCCAGTTTTTGTACCAGGTCGTCAGCTTCTCAAACTGTGAACTATGGGTCTATACGAAGAAAAAAAAACCAACAAAAACACGGAGAACCACTGTTTTAAATTATTCAACCAGTTAATGAGAGTGCCAACCTGGCCGGAGTCTGTAGGTATAATATGAGGAACTAAATATTGTCATTTCCACGAAGTACTATTTTTGTCGTGCTTAGTTGGCAGTGTTTGGTATTCACTATTCACTAGCGTAGCGAAGCGGTGTTGCCGTTCGGATTGTCTTGGGTTCGAGTTCACGATAAGCCAATCACTTCGGTTGTTTTTGTGTTGTCTAGTTTTCTACTTCTTTATTTCTGACCAGTGCCAGCAACATACCAATTTATATGTATTATTTATTTTCTGGGCGTTCGATTGACAGAGTGGTTACAGCGCTGATCTCTCGCGGCAAAGAAGCCAGGTTATCTCAAGGGAGTTTTCACAAGATAATTAAAAAGTCAAGAACAATGCTGCATAGGGCACAACACTATTAACTTATATCTGAAGCAATGGTATGGCTTGTTTGAGCCCCCAGCTGGTTTAATTCAGCAAAATTCCGTTTATAACTAATGTTGGCTCTATGGCTGTAAATATGTTTTTACTAGCAATAACCCGTCAATAATGACGGAAGTAAATCAAAAACTGTAATATATTTTAAAAATATTTTTAAATTCAATATAAAAGTTATTTGATGACAACATTTTTTGTGAAAGTGCGAGGATTTGTTTCAAAGAATGCTCCCTCATAAAAAGTGTTTTTAACAAAAACTTTCAAGTTTTCATGATTTGTTCCTCGGGTGAGGGCGACATAGAGCTGGCCGTGTTCAGGAAGGAAAACTCCTATGTGATCAAAAGACTGTCATTGCGCCTTATTGATCGTCATTGCAAATGCTAAAATCACTGGGAATTGACGACGTCGCATCCTAAATGGCAAACTGCGCTCGCTTGGTTCTAAGTCAACGCGAGGAATTAAGAATCGTTCTCTCTTATTACTGCAAGTGATAATTTCTGCATCTATGGAATTCCGATGCAAGACGTTTATGACCAAACGCGTGCCATTCAATAGTCCGTTTTTTGCGTTCAGATTTCGCAATAGCATGATACGAGTACATGCAGCAACCTTTAATTTCAGCAAATGCGGTGGCATTCCTGATGGGCACGGCTCGTTAATGAACTCGGTTAGGAAATCAACTGCGTCGTTGGGATCATCGGAAATCATGGTATCTATGCTCCAATAAACCGTTTCATTTCCAGCGAGTAGCTCCAACAGTACGTTTGCAATACTTTAAATTAAAATTTTGTCTTGAAGAAACAATCAAAAACTTACATTTTAGGTTATTTTTAACCAAATGATGATTTAAATAGGTTTCAGGAATGAAACTGGGTTCTACAATCAAAAACTTACATGTTATTCATATATCACTGTCACTCACTTTGTGTTGCACAATTCACCGACTTTTCTTCGTTGAGTGTTACTATTTTCGGGAGAGTGCATATAAGGGAAACAATACAATTAATGTCTAACTTTCAACCACAGTCGCATCCCTTAGATGTGACTGATGTACAAACGGCGAGAATTATAGAGTTATATATATATATATATATATATATATATATATATATATATATATATATATATATATATGTGTGTGTGTGTGTATGTGTGTGATGAGGTGTCTGTCCCTGTCCTTTTGTGCGATCTCTCACACCTTCAGCCCTCCGGCAGTAAACTTCTTTTCTACACATTTCGTCATTATTCACTTGTTATTTGGCATTTCATTTTGCCCTTTCATTCATTTTACTCTTTATGCTGGACATAGCATGGTGAAGTCTCTAACACGCCACTCCCCTATGGCAGTATTTGCTACGAGAGTAATTCGTATATTAAACTGGACAACAACCAAAATGTATCCGAGACAAAAGTAGCTATTTTTAACTAATTTGGACATGCTGATCACGAATTTGAACTTAAAAATCGCGAATTAGCTCTAGTTTTCAAGATCCGCGGGGAGGGGGGGGGGGGGGGGTCAGTAGGCTGGTGGCTTCATCTTCCCGACGCGAATGACCCAGTCCTTCTCTTTTCTATAGCCCTGGCGCGTAATTCCCCACGAGACGGATAGCCTTGAGCGCCAATTGGATGACGCAATCTGTAGCAGTCATTGCAACTACATTTCCTCCTTGTCATCATTTGTGTTGTGGATTCTGTGAGTGCAGACGTGTCGTTCAAGATGCCTCGTGAATGTGTGAACAGTGCGGATTATTTTTGCTATATTTGCGGACAAATAACTTTGCTATCACAAAGGCGACCCATTACACCGATGATAAAGAAAGCTTACAGCCTTCATTTTGGTTGTGAGATCGGTTAACAGGACCGGTAATGGGCCCCATACATATGTTGTCAATTCTATGCATCGAATCTGCGCTGCTGGTTGAACCGAAAAGGACGATCGATGCGTTTAGCAGTTCCAATGGTGTGGAGGGAACCGACAAACCATCTTAATGATTGTTACTTTTGCATGACTCCTCCAATTGGACATGGTATTTCTAAGAAGAAAAAGCGGCCTGTGACCTATCCAAATATTCCCTCTGCTATGCGGCCAGTGCCTCACGGGGAAGGACTTCCTGTTCCGGACCCACGGGGACTGATGGTTATTGGTGTCCTTTTCGTGCCTGTTACAAAAGACTTAGCTTGCTGAGTACTGTAATGGGTCGTTGTCAGACTTTTTGTGATGAGGACTCTTCTCTAGAGGCGTCTAGATGAACTTGACTCCTAATGTCAAGGTGGGTGTCTTCACAACGTGCCCACTGTAAGTAATTGGTGTCGAACACAGCTCTTGAATCACAAAGATAGTGGTGAAGATTCTTACTTCAGACTGGTCTGGTATCAAAACCGTCTTTTAGCTTCGAACCATGAACTTTAGGAAAAATAAAAGAACAAATGCCTCTGCTAAGTACATTTGTGGGCTGCAAATTAACAGGCGCATTGTCTCGCTGTGCACCCACCAATGTTAGCATCTCTGAATAATTATTATTACAGGGTATATGATTAGAAATCTTTGTCCGATCCTCTCTCTGGCTCCTGGGAGTTGCTAATTTGACGTTGCGACGCAGTCTGATTTGTGTCTCCGATTTCACTAGATTATATTTCCATTTCTCAGGTCAAGTCCCAGATTGTACTTTTAGACCAACTTGCCAATGAAAGCCAAAATCTATTCCGGCTCTCAAATTAAACCAATGGTACACTCTTTAGAACAATGTGGGTCGGGGTGTTAAATCATTACTATCGCCCGCATGATTTAAAATATCAAATTTTAAAATTTAAACTCGTGATCTCTTTCTAATACGACAGTAATACTTCTGATTGTATTGTACAAACTCACAAACACATCGGTGAACTTATTTCCTGGCTAATACCTTCCGCCATATTGTCTCCTCCGAAAGGTTATATGTAATATTGATACAGAGATGGTCCAGCGGAAGCGATTACATATATAACCTGTGTTTACGCGTACATCTCCCAGACGGATTTCTTTCTGTCGATCGGGCGAGACCACCTGTGTCAATAAGGATCGTCTCTATCAAAGGTGGCTAGACGACTTAAGTTATATAAGTATTACCCGCTGACCTGTCTAATTAGCCTTGTATTACTACGTTTCACTTGGCGAAACGTAAACAAGTCTAGGGAGTGGTCAGAGCAAAAAATGTAGGTGCATAAAATATGCCAAATAATAGGACGATCGGTGAAAAAAACGAAGAAATAAATTGATACTGCTGGAGAGAACAAAAGTTATGAAAAGTGCACAACTGATTACGTCACACATATCTTTATTTATTTACTGTTTCTTCTTCTTCTTCTTCCTCGTTCGTCCTGAAAAGGACGTTGGTTGCGTTGTGTCTGTTTACAGCAGAGCTGCGATATCTGCGCCTTTCGGCCGGCACATCCGACTTCAGCACAGCATTTTTTGGGACCGGGTTTGCCTTCCCTCTTCGATCCCTACTCTCTCAGCCAGACTGCAGTGATGCAGCCTGTTTCCAGGACCACCACGTGGAGGTGGAGTAGGGTCTTGGTCAGCTCTGGTTCGCTGACCCTGACGCAAGCAGTCAAGCTATGGGTTACTGACTGCATTCTCTATTGCTGCGTCTTTGGGTCCCTTTACTGTTTATATGCCGGGGGTTTCCCCTCTTTATTTATTTCAATGTTCATGCAAGTTGTTAAGAGCCTTTTTGCGCACCACATAGGTCGCTATATTTGAAGACTTGGTGATGCACAAAAAGGTATGGATACGAATGGGTTTATGTGTGGATGTGAGGATGACGTGTTATTGTTTGGGGGTAGCAACGGGGAATTATTAGATTGTGTACCTATGGAATCAGTCAATCAATCAATACCCTTTAGCTCCCCAAGGAGCATAGGCCTTCAACAAACACTTGTCAAGTCTTCCTGTCCTGTGCCATCCGCTCGTTCTTCCCATGTTTTCCTCATCATTTTCACCTCTGTTTCCAGTTCTCTTCTCCATGTGTTTTTTGGTCCACCTCTGCCTCTCTTTCCCTGTGGATTCCAGAACAAGGACTGCCTTGTAGTGCTATCAACAGGTTTCCTCAATGTGTGTCCTATCCATCGCCAGCGACTTATGAACTCTTGTTCCACTGGCACTTGTCTGGTTCTTGTCATCAACTCCACATTTGTGACTTTGTCGTCATACCATTTCAGTCCTTCTATTCTACGCAAGCACCCGTTTATAAAAGTCTGTAGCTTTTTGGTTGTTGTTTTTGTTGTTCTCCATGTCTCAGAGCCATACAATAGGAATGACTTCACATTTGAGTTGAAGATTCTTATTTTCGTGTTGGACTTGATTTCTCTTGTTCTCCATATGTTTCCCAATGCAATGAAAGCTCCTCTTGCTTTTTGTATTCTTATTTTGATATCACTGTCTGTCCCTCCAACTTTGTCTATATTACTTCCAAGATATGTGTAAGATTCTACATCTTTTAGTGGTGTTTCTTCATGTTCAACCTTGTTATCATTTCTTGCATTTATTCTCATAATCTTTGTCTTTTCACTGTGCATTTTCAGGCCCACTTGTTGTGACATCTCATCGAGAATTTTCATTTTCTCTTGCATCTGATTATGGTTATGGGGCAGAAGAGCCAAATCATCTGCATAATCCAGATCATCAAGCTGTTTAGTCAGATTCCACTGGATTCCATGTCTGTTGTGCGATGTCGATGTTTTCATAACCCAATCTATTGCAATTAAGAAAAGAAATGGAGACAAGAGACATCCCTGTCTCACTCCCGTTCTAACCCTAAACGGTTCTCTAAGTTGTCCTTCATGAAGAACTCTACATGTCATATCTTCATAGGTCTTATTTATTAAGTTAATGATCTTCATGGGAACTCCATAATGCCTCATCAATTTCCAAAGCGATTTATTGTCTACGCTGTCAAATGCCTTTTCATAGTCCACGAATCCGATGTATAGCGGTGAATTCCATTCCAGACTTTGTTCAACTATTATTCTTAATGTGGCTATCTGATCTGTACAGGATCTATTTTGTCGAAAACCTGCTTGTTCATCTCTCAGTTGCTTGTCTATGGACTCTTTTAATCTCTCCAGGATGATTCTGTTTAATACTTTTCGTGGCACTGATAGTAACATAATTCCTCTATAATTTGTACCGATGGAATAGCAGTGTCTAATGACTAGAAAGGTGTACTGAAGGACTTATAGTGTATGTATGACCTGTGTCTGGATCATGGTCAACTGGACCATATGTATTTGAGAACGAAGTGAATTATATCCATATGAATTATATATAATAAGCAGTGTGGAATCTGAGGATCGACGTACGATATTGATATAGTAATTGGCCGTGAAACTGAAATGGAATATGTATATAAATGATTGCGTACGAACAAGCATGGAGAAGCAGATACATGAGTGATGTTTAAACATATGGATTGATTGTTTATATGAAGATATCAAAGAAGTATCATGTCGTTGTTCAAATAAGTGGATGTCAATAAATGGTGTTATGTACGAACCGGGCATTTGTGAAGATTATTTAAGAATGTGAAGTTGGTCTTCAAGAGCTGTCGTTTATGCATACGCCCCTAGCCCGGTCGTATCGTATCACATGTGTTACCTTACAAGCCTATCAGAAACTCTGTACTGTTCTTATTTTTCTATTATTTACTAGACACGGTATTACGTTCCTTGTCTAGTGTTATCTTGCATACACTGGTGAGAAGAAGGGCTATAGAAGTAATTGCTCCTATAATTAGTCTGGGTCGTTCCTCGGTTCAATATTCTGCAGTTACAGGGATGGATCGCGCTAATGACCACTTTTATTAAAAACTGTCACCACGTTTATATAGACAGGCCAAATAAAAATCTAAATGCGTAAGACAGTGTCCGCTGTTAATTATTTGTTTATCCTGCAGCAAGATGGTGCACCAGTGCATTATGCACTTGCTGTTAGAGAACTATCTTGACAACACATCCACGTGTAGTTCCGGGGCAGGGGGGGGGGGTGGTCTCTGGGGAGGCAAAGAAAGAATACGACCACTGCTCCTTCAAGCATGTCGTACAAGGCGACTAATACCGAGGTTGTACATGGAGGTTGGCAACTTCATCATGTAAAACCGATTGTTACAGAAACCACTTCAGCAGGAGCATGTGAATGATTGATACCGGCTTCCTACAGTGGTGGACATGCTGCATAGGCAGCTAACAGGATAATGGTGATGATGAAGTTCACTGGACGATGGGTTGGGCGTGAATATGATAGTAACTGAGGCCACCTGGAAGTCCACACTTAACCACAACATGTGACAATTCACTTGGCGGCACTGAGAAAGACAACATTTCTCAACTTTGTCTAACAACAGTTGAGGACCTAACAACAGCTTACAGGGACTGCTTTGACGACTTTCAATCGTCATCAAGGAAGAAGATGCCCAAAAGAACAAGGAGGAATATATACATTTTTGCGGAGAATTGAGAGGAGCATACAAAAAACCTTGCATGAATAGAAAGTTTGTGGCCACTCTGTAGATGGTTTAATGTGAATAAGTTACACGATGTAAAAGTAAATGTGGTCCTATAGCAGCTACTGCCGTAGGTGAATGAAGTGTTTGAGACTTCACTATATTAGGTCCAGCATCGAGATGTGGAGTGACTAGTTCATTTTCTTGCTGTTTTTACCTCCTCAAAAGTAAAGTTGGGTACCCATTTACTGCTGGGTAGACAGGAGCATGACGTCACCGTGTTTCTAACCCAGCACCTTTGCCGCGAGAGGCCAGCGCGCTAACTACTCTACAAGATGACTATAGGAGGCAGAATGGACAGAAGAAAAGGATGGATGATAAGAAGACAGCATGGGAGCCGCGCTAGCGTAGTGGTTACCAAACTGCGCTGGCGACTGAGTGACCCAGGATCAAACCCGGGCGAGAACATTTGAAGATTTTTTGTCGACCGGGATTTGGACTGGATTAACTCGAGTCCTGGCGAGGACATTTGAAAGAGTGTCGTCGACTAGGGACTGGCGGCTCCTGAGCCGACCCAGCTCTAATGGGTACCTCCGAAATCGGCGAGTATCTGCCTGAATGGCAAGGGACACCTGTCTCTGTACAAGAAAAAAAGGGATACTCACGTAAAAATCAGTCTCAGGTTAGACATACTAACCTGAGATTTCGCCTCGAGTAATAGCGGGCGTACGAAAAAAACAAAACAAACAGAAGACAGCAATAGAAGAAGTTAAGGAGAACGAATGAAAGAATAAACATTATGTAGAAGGAGAACAAGTTATGGAGGAAGAGGAGGATGACAAGAAACAAATATGGAGGGGGGAGAAGAACACGCCAGGAAGAAGAAGTTAGGAAGCAGGAGGAGCAGAGAAACAGCCGGTAAAAAAGAGGAAGAAGTGGGGAAAGACAGGAAAAAAGAACAGAAGAGAAGGAAGGAGAAGAAAAAGAAAAGAGAACAGAGAAGGAAAAGTAAGAAGACGGGAGGTAAAAGAAGAAAAACGATTGGACAGAATGAATTACATTAAAAACTGGAATCACAGACGCACACAAACCAAAACAAAATTGCCTGGCAGGTAAGAAAACAGCTTCACAGCCCGACTGAATCCTGTTGTAAATGACGCAGGTAGAAGTGAGCATTACGTTGCGATCATCCCATGATTAAATCAGCCAAGAGCAACATTTCACTAATGTATATCCAAGTCCTACTGTTTATATACGGAATCCATGCTTTATATGTGTCTATGCAGGAATCACTTTAGAGTGATTGGAAAGTCACTGCCTATTTTTAAATTGTTATTTCTTCATTCATGTCCAACTAATATATATTAAACAAACGTCATAATAAAGACAATTAACTGTCATTTTATTAAATATAATACAATGCCATATTGACGTAATAATTCAACGTGAGATCTGGGTTTTTTCAACACATGATGTCTTAGCGGGCAGCAACTTTTGCTGTCTCTAGTAATGTCAGTATATCGGCTATTTTAGATACCTATAAATATAGAAGAAGTGTTAAGAATAGACAGACCTAGGGAACTGCATAATATAGTCAAACAATATTTAACACGAACAAATGTTAATATTAGTGGCTGGGAATGTCTGATGCTGTTCTTACAATGCTTATGACTTTTAACAGATAAAAGTCAATTAAATATCTGTTAAAGTCAGTTATATAACTGGAATCACCAGGCCTTTACACCCCTCCACTTTAATATTATTCTTGTTCAGAGTTTCTTCTTGATTTTGTTTGTTTGTTTTTAATATATACATTTATTTAACGTATAAGCCCAATTGTGATTGTCCCTATTTCCAATGATTTGACAAATGTGATGCCACTTTCTCATATCGGCAGTTGTTCATATTATTTGGAATTGAAAACAATACACAAGGGGATTGACATAAGTCATGGGCCTGACCATGAAGCAGTTACAGGAGGAAGATGAAACTTGGCACATTTAACGTTCATCATATTTGCACTGAATGTGTAAAGTACGTGTTTGTTTCTTCAATGGGTTTTCCCGCTATGGTGCACGGCGCAATGTACTCTATTGACCGGATCTGCTGCTCCAAAGATTTGATAAAACAATGGAAAAGAAGGAGGCCAGAGCTGTGATAAAATTTCTGATGTTTCAGGGAAAAACACCTACAGAAATACACAGGGAGATGGAACCAGTGTTTCGTGATTCTTGTCCTTCATATACTTCGGAAAAAACTGGTGTCAACAGTTTAAGTGGGGCCGCTCAAATGTTGCTGATCTGCCAAGATCTGGTAGACCAGCCTCAGAGTGCAACGATGAAAATGCAACAAGAGTGAAGAAAATCATTGACCAGGATCGAAAAATGACAATTGTGGAGATAGCTAGTAGAGTAAAACTAAATGAAAGAACAGTTTATAGAATTTTACACAACAGACTGAACATGAGAAAAGTGTGTGCACGCTGGGTTCCGCGACTGTTGACACGTGAACAGAAGCAAACGAGGGTAAATTGCTGTCAGCAGTTGCTCAAAAAGTGTCAGTCAAAACATTTTTTGGAGACCATGGTGACAGTAGATGAGACTTGGGTACACCATTATGACCCCAAATCCAAAATTGCCAGCATGCAATGGAAAACCCCGGGCTCCCCAACACCTGTCAAGCCGAGAGCGCAGAAATCTGCAGGAAAAGAGATGCTGGCTGTTATTTGGGACGGCAAAGGTGTCCTTTTGAAAGATTATCTGCCTCGTGGCAACACAGTTAATGGACAGATCTTCTCACAAAACTAAGAAAGGTTGTGACTAGGAAACGAGGGATAACGCGCACTCAAAATCTTCCTTTGCTTCAAGACAACGCGCCCTCTCACAAAGCACGGCTTGTGCAGCTAGCAGCCAACGATTTGAATATTGAAATTCTTCCACACCCACCATATTCTCCAGATTTGGCTCCATCATACTTTTTTCTATTCCCAAATCTTAAAAAAAACAGCTAAAAGGAAATCATTTTGACAGCGATGAAGAGGTTATACTGGCATGTGATGACTGGTTTAGTTTGAAAAATAGGGTGTTTTACTCCCAAGGTCTTTTCAAGGTCAAGCAGAGATGGCAGAAGTGTGTCAATTCAGGCGGTGGCTATATTGAAAATGAATAAACACTATACAAAATTTCAGCTCTCTGTGACATGTCCTTCATGGTCAGGCCCAAGACTTATGTCAATCCCCTTGTATATCCTAATTATAACCCATCAGAGGTTGAACGGGATATTTTTCTTCATTAATATTTAAAAAAAAAAAAGATTCGATTTTGTTCCTGGGAATCGTTTTGGTTTTAAGGACAATCTTCATTGCACACAGACAACTCCATCAGTGCTCCGATCTCCTCCCTTAGATCACGCAAGGAGGATCTTAGCACAGTGCACGAATTCCGTAGCACCGGCGAGAATCCCAATGCGTGTATGTAGGAATCACGCATTCTGTAAATATTTTCTGGTGGGTAGGTGTCTAAATTTTTAAATTTTGCCAGGACAGCGGCCTGATAGGCCTTCAGTTTCCAACTGCCGTAGGATTTTTAGCGTGCACAACTTGCACACGGGACCTCCTATTTTTTCGCCCTTATCCGAGAAGGCTAGACATCCGATCTCACTACCCAGGAGACGGGGAGGATGACATCATTAGGACCACTGGTTCTGAAAAAAAAAATCAAATTAACTTAACTGGGAATCGAACACGGTACCTCTAGAATTCGAGGCAGACGCCATAACTTTTAGCCACTCCGACCCCCTACATTATCTGGGTATTTAAAAAAATAGAACCATAAAACTTATTTGTTAAATGTCAGTTATTGCTCGTTCTTCTGATATTTGTTTCGTGTACACCCAGTGGATATGAGTGAGAATATAAACATTTAGAAATAGGAAATGACTTTTCAATTACCCTCCATATCTGTGTAAAGAACTTCAGTCCAATATAACGAAATGCATGTCTCATTGTATACATGTGTGCCCTACGAGAACGAACGAACTTTAGTTTCAATGGGTTAAGAATTGGGCGCGCAGGCACTTTCTAACATTCTGCGAGAGTGAGGGACTAGCAGGGAAATTTGGCCCGGGGCTTCACCTCGCAAAGGGGGAGAGGGGGAACTTGTTTCAGCCAAGAAATCAGGATGAACGCACTTTAAAAAATAAACCATTTTTAAAGAGCATCTGAGCTTTGTATATATTTGTGACGTTTCAAATCTTTGACGTGTAATTCCCGGGGGGGTGGGGGGGGGGGGGGGGGGGGGGTGGGGGGGGGGGGGCGGTGGGGGGGGGGGGGGTGGGGCGGGAGTGGGGGGGGGGGAGCGGAGGGCTCTTAAAACACCAAGACCTAATAGGACTACTACACCTTCAGGCATGTCGTACAAGGCGACTAATGTGAGGTTGTGGATGGGGCTGGCAAACTCAGCTTGTAAAACGCATTACCACAGAAAAAACCGCTCAAGAGCACATATTTCCGGGTGCAGGCATCCTGTAAAGTGACCAGTTGCAGTAATAGATCCACCATTCTCCGTCAGGAGCACAAAAGAAAATGAGTGAATGAATGAGTATGAACGAGTGAATGAATGAAGGAATTAATTAAAAAGTGAAAGAGTGATAAATGAATGATGAATGAATGAATGGTGTGACGCCTGAAATCTTTGCAAGCCGTTCCCTGTCTTTGTACAGTTTAATCCGTCAGGTTGTGACTGGTATTGACCCAGTCTATTTTATATAATAACTAGAGTAAACATCCGTCACATAACGGGAATCAAATTCAAAAGCCCCAATACTTAACGGCAATTCTTACTTACTTAGTCGTTCCCCTTCTACCGTGAGGTGTAGAGGTTAAACGGCAATTCTATTTACTCAAATACTTGTGGAAAAATAATGTTAGGTATGAACATCGGATTGGTCATCAGGAGATCGCTTTCAGTTTCTGTTGTTTTAATCGGCCGAATAGTTCATAACATCACTGGGAACTTCAGATACTATTAGATTGGAACTATAACAGATTTTTAGCTCACCCGGAAGTTTTGTTATAATTTCTCTATTCAGATCTAAAGCCTCCTTATTCTTGGTGCCCAAAATGACTCGTTGGAGCAAGTAAACGACCGTGGACATTAAGTGTGGGTATTTATACATCTCTAAACACTTGTATACGAAGATACACATTTAAACAATTTCGCTGCAATTGTCTCTTCATCAGATACAGTTCACTTAGGTGGTGACAGTTAGAATAGTTATCAACATTGTCTTCCATTTTTTTTTTTAAATTCCCGTATTAAAAACCCAAAATATTTGTTTTACATCCGATGTTAAACAAAGTCTGAACATGCACGCCGCTCACATGGCACATGCACGCCGCTCACATGGCTGTAAAGTGCAATCGTTACTATCTTGCAATATAATACATTTATATACTTATTATGTTCGCAAATATTTTGTAAACAAAGTATTTCCTTTTTAAGTGCTTAAAAGGAGAAGTCATTTTTGAGTTACTTCCCTTGAAAGGAGTTCCGTCATCTTCGATCGGATTCCGCGGACGAATCTAGGCCTACTGCGATTTATTCTTTGGCTGGGTAGGAATAGATTGTTCTTGCTTCAGTATATCTATGGCCTGAATTTATACGTAGTGTTTGTATGAGTAGGACGAGTCTGTCTTATATATGGATATCTTTACATTTCTAAGTCGAACTATGTTGGTTGTCGCTAGAAAAGGTCAAAGGCTATGCAGCGGAAGTATCGCTAGCAGGGGGTGTGATTCATGGCTGTCATCCTGTCGGGATGTCGAATTTTGTTGTAGCCGGCTTATCGCCGAGAAAGTGATCTATAAGTAAATGGGGAAAAGTGATAGTCATTTAGACATGTTGTATGTACTTTACCCCAGTGTTTATTCTCTTTTGCCAAGGAATGGCAAAGTTATATTTCGCATAGAAAGGTAAAACCACAATTTATTATGAACTTGGGCTTCGCCATCGTTGTCGATAAGCAGATGCACAGTGGTACTTTTGGAAAGAATATTTATTCAAAGGAAGATGACATTCCTATGTATCAGCACTAGATTATATGATACTATTCAATTACCTCTATGATAGAAGCTATGAAGAAATGAGGACATTTAACGAATGACCAATTTTGGTCTGTATCCAATAGTGAGTGAAGCTCACGAGAGAAGCACAGCCATGTTGAAATCCATATACTTTGTATTTATCGAGTGAGAAAAAGGGATGCCTGTACTATCGCTCGATGAACCAAGAGATCACTGCTACATGTGAGAACCCATGTCTGGGATTCCTATATCTTTATGGAAAATATATATATTGAACTTTAGTGAAGGGATATTCGCTAGACGAGGTTAGGTCTAGGAGCCTTCCTATATATTGGTTATGGTCTGACGTGCCCAGTCAGTAAAGCCAGATGATTTACATGATGGAACTCTGAATGCTTATTTACGAATGCTCCATTATGATATTTGCCAAGCATGAATGCTAACTTAAGATGATATTCCTGTGATCAACATTATGCTGTCTATGTCGACATTTGTTCCTGTAACCATACACGTACTGTCCAAGTGTGCGTCCCATTAAATGTTATAAAAATACCACCGTAGTTCCAGTACTTCTTGAATTCGAACAGTGTGAGTATGAGTGATGTACTACCAACCTGTCAACTCTATCGAATCATTCTACCATTCGCGTTCTGACATTCATATACACACTCATTGTCTACACTCACATTCTTGTCGGAGCCTCATCACGTTCCAGGACAAGATGACCTGTATGACCAAAACTGTGCTGGGTTTAATGAGTTGACAATCGTTACACTTTACTACACCAGTCCCAACATCTACAGTTATCAACTGGTGGACATTCACGGCATTTAACAAATAAAATCGTGAGTTAACAACTGGTGTGCCAGCTTCCTGAGTCAACCTGCACAGTGACCATATTGAGAAGTAAACTACTGAGACCAGACGTTCCTTGGGGTCTGTTACGACACACAAATACATCAACAGTACAACTCTACAGTGATGTCAGCGTGACCTGTCCTGTCGAGAGTATGCAGTAACTAGGTCAGCGTTTGTTGACATTTGGTTCGTTGGACATTTGCCATACAACTGACAGTGTTACACAGCAAGCTTGGTTGAAACATAGAACATTACACATCAGGACTGGAGAATATTTGACAGTGTTTGCGAAAGGAAATGTTATTGAACTGAGAAGTCCTACATCGATTGTTATCATTCACATCAACGATGGAGCTTCTATTTCTGTGTTGAATTTAAAATAATTAGACCAGAAGTATTTGTTTAATAAAGTACCACAGTACTGTACTATTAGGCAGTGTAACTGAGCCTTCTTTACAACACATTCTTTCTGCAACACTCTATTTACATCATATTGCCATACTATTTATGCATTTATGTATTTATGTTTAAATATTTATATGTGATATTTGTTTGTATCCAGCGGGTTGTTGTTTTGGTTGGGCGGTGTCACACACAGAGTATCCCACGTAATAGAGGGTCTGATGTGTGCGTTTCTATAGGTGCAATTTTCTTGATTGAAAATTTGCTGCGACAGCTGTTGCTATTAGTGTTAGCTGTGAAGACTGTACTCATTGTTGTTTTTGTAATATTCCTCTGTTCTTTAGTTTGTTTTGATTGTTTGTAATTTGTTGGTCTACCCTATTCTATCTTTCAGTTCTATTCTCAATTTATATTTATATACTGTGGCGTTATTTGTATTTGTTATCCTCTTGCGGTTTATCTTTTATTGTTTTTCCCATTTGATTTATTTCATTTCCGCAAATGTTTTCATGTTCTTCTGTATAACTGTTTTGTTTTGTGCCTGATCGACATACACTATTTAAAATATTGTTGATATCCATATAAATTGATGTACAAGAATCAACAATATAATTGCCCCCCAATACCCCAAAATAACCAACAGTTGACCTAATATAAACACACTATTTCTGGTGCATGCACTTATCCCCATAGATGTGAACCAGCAAAACTTATATCCCCCCCCAACACTCATAACATACAAGACTCATGTAAGGCTTGTTTCCCACATCCCAAATACCTTATATAAACCCCCTATCAATTTCAACTAACCTACCACAAAACCCATTAACCCCCTAACACCACCAATTACAAATCAAACTCCACCTCCCTATCCAAACAAACCAAAATCCCCAACATCAAACAACTCCCCTCATACACCCAACTCAACAAAACCCCCCCCCTTCCTTTCACAATCACCTCCATTACCTCCCAACTCCTCCATTTCCTAATACCCACATCCCCTCCAACTCACTCATATCATCCTCCCTCTCCCCCTCCAATCATCCTCATCCCCTCCCCCCCTCAATCATCTCCCCCCCCCAACTCCTCATCTTCCCCCCCCAACCCCCTCTCTTCATCCCCCTCCCACCCCCCCTCCCAATCCCTCACCCTCATCATCCCCCCCCTCAACCCCCTTCCCATTCCCCCTCTCCCCTCCCCTCATTCTCCTCTCCCCCAACCCCTCATTCATCCCCCAACCCCCCTATCATCCCCCTTCTCTCCCCCAACCCTATCCTATCCCCCTCTCCCCCCCCCCCACCTCTCCCCATCCCCCCCCCCCTCCCAAAACTCCAAATCTAACTCCCCTAACCCTAACCCCCCCCACCTA
>JAMPIV010012194.1:0-49737 GCA_024509875.1 Oreohelix idahoensis
AAGTGTAGCGAGACTTCTTTAGATGCCGTAAAGTGGTGCGAGACTTCGTTAGATACTGTAAAGGGTTGCGAGACTTCTTTAGATGCCGTAAAGTGGTGCGAGACTTCTTTAGATACTGTAAAGGGGTGCGAGACTTCTTTAGATGCCGCAAAGTGGTGCAGGACTTCTTAAGATGCTGTAAAGGGTTGCGAGACTTCTTTAGATGCCGTAAAGTGGTGCGAGACTTCTTTAGATGCTGTAAAGGGGTGCAAGACTTCTTTAGATGCCGTAAAGTGGTGCAGGACTTCTTAAGATGCTGTAAAGGGTTGCGAGACTTCTTTAGATGCCGTAAAGTGGTGCGAGACTTCTTTAGATACTGTAAAGGGGTGCGGTACTTCTTTAGATGCCGTAAAGTTGTGCGAGACTTCTTTAGATACTGTAAAGGGGTGCGGTACTTCTTTAGATGCCGTAAAGGTGTGCGAGACTTCTTTAGCTACTGTAAAGGGTTGCGAGACTTCTTTAGATGTTGTAAAGGGTTGCGATACTTCTTTAGATGCCGTAAAGTGGTGCGAGACTTCTTTAGATGCTGTAAAGGGGTGCGACACTTCTTTAGATTCCGTAAAGGTGTGCGAGACTTCTTTAGATGCTGTAAAGGGGTGCAGGACCTCTAAAAGATTAAGACACACTGTAGAACAACAAACAGACTACAGACAACAGACTTTCATAAATTGGCGCTTGCTTAGAACTGAAGGATTGAAGTGGTCTGAGAAGATCACCAAGAACCAGACAAGTGCCAGTGGAACAGTAGATGAGAAGATCACCAAGAACCAGACAAGTGCCAGTGGAACAGTAGATGAGAAGATCACCAAGAACCAGACAAGTGCCAGTGGAACAGTAGATGAGAAGATCACCAAGAACCAGACAAGTGCCAGTGGAACAGTAGATGAGAAGATCACCAAGAACCAGACAAGTGCCAGTGGAACAGTAGATGACAAGATCACCAAGAACCAGACAAACTATCATATCATAAGTGCTCATAATAATCCAGGAGTTCTCATCATAATAAACCATGCTATGTGATATAATATCATAGTAATCCAGTGATATAATAATACTCCAGTGTTATCATAATAATCCAGTGCTATCATAGTAATCCAGTGATATAATAATACTCCAGTGCTATCATAATAATCCAGTACTATCATAGTAATCCAGTGATATAATAATACTCCAGTGCTATCATAATATTGCAGTGCTATCATAAAAATCCAGTGCTATCATAATAACCCAGTGCTATCATAATAATGAAGTGCTATCATAATAAACCAGTACTATCATAATAATCCCGTGTTATCATAATAATCCAGTGATATCATAATAATCTAGTGTTATCATAATATTTCAGTGCTATCATAATAATCCAGTGCTATCATAACAATCTAGTGCTATCATAATAATCCAGTGCTATCATAATAATCCAGTGCTATCATAATAATCCAGTGCTATCATAATAATCCAGTGCTATCCCGTGAAATGTTAAGCTGTGTTCTTTAGAATGCCTCTTACTCCACCTATCCAAGTGTTCCTGTGAAATCCTTTCTCACATAGCACCGTAAAGTATCCTACCAAGGATTCAATAGCTAGTACCGTACCATAGCAGCACCCAGTACTCCATAGCCCACTGTACCACTCTTTGCCGGTCCAGCTATGTTTTGTAGCCTACACCAATGAATATCACCATTATAGGCCGGCACCATTTATTATCCTTTGCGCTCCAAGGATTGACTGGGCAAGTGCCCACCTCAGATGTAGCTAGTACTCTTGTACCAAGTAGATACCCGTGCACCAAAGGATTCAGATACTCGTAGCTTAGTACTCGTAGCTAGATTTCAGATACTCGTAGCTAGTACTCTTGTAAGTAGCCTGCACCAAGGATTCAGATACTCGTAGCTAGTACTCTTGTAAGTAGCCTGCACCAAGGATTCAGATACTCGTAGCTAGTACTCTTGTAAGTAGCCTGCACCAAGGATTCAGATACTCAAGGAATCAAATACTCGTAGCGTACTCCTAGTACAAGGATTCTCGAAAGCTAGTACTCTTGTAAGTAGCCTGCACCAAGGATTCAGATACTCGTAGCTAGTACTCTTGTAAGTAGCCTGCACCAAGGATTCAGATACTCGTAGCTAGTACTCTTGTAAGTAGCCTGCACCAAGGATTCAGATACTCGTAGCTAGTACTCTTGTAAGTAGCCTGCACCAAGGATTCAGATACTCGTAGCTAGTACTCTTGTAAGTAGCCTGCACCAAGGATTCAGATACTGGTAGCTAGTACTCTTGTAAGTAGCCTGCACCAAGGATTCAGATACTCGTAGCTAGTACTCTTGTAAGTAGCCTGCACCAAGGATTCAGATACTCGTAGCTAGTACTCTTGTAAGTAGCCTGCACCAAGGATCAGATAACCCTACAGCGGTGGTTCCTTTTGCAATCTCTTTTACACAATGAAGTTGCCAGCCACCTTGCACAGCCTCATTTTAGTCACCTAGTACCACGTGCTGAGAGTGCAATCGTTTTTTTTTTTTTGTCGTTGCCCCGTCAGTGACCCCCCGCCCCCGGAGACTACACGGGATGTTGTAGAATAAAGTTCCCAAAGAAAAAAAAAAAATTGAAAAACTGTGGAAATGCTTTTCTTTCGTGTTTCCAAATGCCAGGGAAGTTCCTAATTTACATAGTAAGTCACTTTCTAGTTTTTCATCGTGTACTGGCGGCATTTCTCACTGAGACTTACAAGAGTGAAAACAGCGTTTTCCACTTATGTCTCGCATAATTCTGTTTAAAAGTTGTTATTCACGTTGATTTGTCCTCTTATCTCAAACAGTTCTGAAAGAGACGCTGGCGATGGATTCGACACACATTGAGATACCATCTGATTGCATTACCAGGCAGTCCTATTGCTGGAATTCCCATGGTACAAGAAGTATAGGCACACAGAAAAACTCATGGAGAAGGAAGAGAGAGAGTTAACAAATAAAAATGAATGTAAGAAGACATGTGAAGACCTGGAGCTAATGACATGCGACAGGAGGACTCAGCATGTATTTATTGAAGGCCTATGCTCCGTGAGAGCTAAAGATCATAGAATGATTTGTTCTCACTTTAACTGCTGATGTAGTGTTTTGTTTTTTTGTCCTCGACAAAGTCCTTGTGGTCGCAACGTTGGTCATTCTTTGTCTTTTGTTCTAGGAAGACGTAGATAGCCCGCTCCAAGTCTACCCAGCTGTAAATGTGTGACTCCCTGCACTTGAGTTAGGAAGGGCAAAGGTAGCCAGAAAATGAACTGGGCATCTTACCTCATTAAGCTGGGCCTAGTATAGTAAAGTCTCTAACACTTCACTCTCCATACGGCATAATCTGCTACGGAACCACCTTTATCTTATTTCGTGGGAGCCCACAACAATGGCTTGGTTGTACTGGACAGCGTTCGTTGTGACCCGGGCGTCGGCGTTTGAAAAACTCAAAAACTGAATAGCCTGAACGGCTCCTAAACCCTCTGTGGATGGGAAGGAGCGAAGCTCCTGACCGGGTTGGAAGGAAAGTCCTCAGGTTCCCCAGCCCCGCAATGACATGTCATTGGGCCGAAGGGCTGAAAGCCCAAGGGCCGCTGGTTAAGGGAAAAAAAAAAAAAAAAAAAAAAAAAAATCTTATTTCGTTCGCTCCATCAATATGGCAGATACTGGACGAGCGTCGTTGTGACTGTGGAAAACTCAAAACTATAGTGACCTAAATAAAGCCCAATGTCTTCCATCTTGCTTTACCGCAGTCACAAGGTGTGGCCAGATTTTTATGAAAACGAAGCGTACTTTACACAGCGACTATGTCTGGAAACGGTAGAATTTTTTCAATTTCGCTTCCTATGTTCTTCTAGACTTGACCCGTCCCCGATTCCTTCTTGTAGCAATTTTAAAACTCCTAGTTCGTTTGGCGCCCGTTTTCTCCTCCCATTCATACTACATCACTGGTTATTGATCTCTGGAGTCCTTAAATCAGTCTTGACTTTCAAAAAAGGTTGCGCCATCAATTTGACTTATTCGTATTCCGTTGTCAAAGTGACTTCCTGTGGTAAATCATTTTTTCTCTCTTTCTTTCCCTGTCTCTCTCACTCTGTGAACATATATCAGAGGTCTGTCTCTCAGACATACAAACTGTTAGATAAACTCACATGCTATGTAAAGCACCGAAATACACTATCACACATGTTCGCTCTGAAATAAACACACTTTTTAATCTATCGCTTTCTGTCTCTTTATCTTCGTGTTTGATATAAAACTTCGTGGTCTGTCGCTTTATTCTCTTTATCTCTTTATTAATGTTTAATATTACCGTTCGTGGTCTTTCATTTTCTTTCTCTTTACCTCTATCTTTGATATAACGCCTCATGATCTCTCATTTTCTTCCTTTTTTTTATCCCTGTTTGATTTAAATCGTCGTGGGCTCTATCTCTGTGTTTGATATAAAGCGTCCTGGTCTCCCACTCTCTTTATCTCTGTGTTTGATATAAAGCTTCTTGGTCTCCTGCTCTCACTGTTGCTGTATTAGATATAAAGCGTCCTGGTCTCCCACTCTCTTTATCTCTATGTTTGTTATAAAGCTGCGTGGTCTTACACTCCGTTCATGTGATAATATATGTTGATAAAGTACACCAGAACACTCCTAGGCGGGAAGACAGGCGTCTATCATCATCAGTTGACAAGATCCCTATGGTGTTGCCTGCCCCACTGTAGTGTATGGAATGTCAACTTGACCTACGCAGTGTTGTGTAGACATGGATGGAGTGTATAATGTGCGAATGATGATAAGGGTTCGTGTTGTTGACAAATGTTCTCTTCTCACACTCATGTATGACCGGAAGTCATCGACACCAACGACTGTGTACCTTTTCTAAAGTTTAATTGGACGTACACACTCGACAGCACAGATAGTGACAAATCACAGGTTGCCATAATACATCATAGTACAGTGGACAAATGGTCTTGCAATGTTACATGGGCACTCATGTAGAATAATGGTATAATGGACTGTCAATAGCCAAGCACTCAGTATCGCCCATACATATATCATCTGACGTCACTGACTGAGCACGTCAGCTTGTAAACAATATTTCAGATGACTTCTAAACCTAATCTCGTTTAGCAACGATTCTTCAACATAATGTTCAGCACATATTTTTCCATATAATAATATTGAACCGCTAACAATGGGTTCTCATGTGTAGCAGTGATCTCTGGACTGATCAAGCGATAATACGGGCATCCCTTTTCTCTTCTTGAAAGTCCTACATGTTTTGGTTCCAAGATGGCTCCACTCGTGAACTGTCACTCACGTTTGAATACAGATAATGAATCTGTTCTAAAGTTAGTCATTCATACAACATTTCGTTGCTCTGTAGATTTGGTCATGAACAATAGACTGCATTCTACAGAATATAGTGCTGCTAGGAATCGAAGTCGTTTTTCATCGAGTCAAATATATTCTCTTAAACATTCAAATCGTAATTATCGACAATGGTGGCTTCGATCGAGAGTTCATAAGAGTATCTTTGATTACCTTGGTAGAGGGAATATGAAACTGCCATTCCTTGGCAAGATGAATAAACACTGGGGTAAAGCATACACGATAGGTCTAGACGACTATCACTTTCCCCCAAAACCACTGAGATCACTTTTTCAAGGCATCAAGCCGACATAGCAAAACACACACAGTCCCTATCAGGACGAAGCCAAATCACACCACTCAAGCCACACATCCGCCGAATAGCCTTTGACCTCTCTAGAGACAACAGAACATATAGTTCGACTTAGATATGTAAAGATATACAGATATAAGACAGACTTGTCCTACTCAGACAAACAATACACATAAATTCAGGCCATAGATATTCTGAAGCAAGAACAATCTATTATTACCCAAACAACGAATAAATCGCAGTAAAATGTATTTATCCGCGGAGTTCAAGGGAAGTAACTCAATAATGACTTTCCCTTAAGCACTAAAAAATTACCTATGTATAATATTGTAAGATATCAAAGACTGCACGTAACAGTCTTACCACACCTCCCGGAAAAAAAAAAAAAAAGGAACATTTTTTTTTTTTGAAATACATCTAGGAGCAACGTACAATAGGCTCACAACGCATGAATAATGCGCAGATGAAAATATCAGGAATACCTATAACGCCTAATATGAGGCTAAGTCGACTTATGGAGCGACTGGTGAGAATGTGTCTCATAAACTGAGAGAAATTATTTCTCTACAAGTATATTTTTCCAGGAAGGTGTCATCAAAGTATAATACAATTCTGGCAATTACACAATGCCTAAAAAATTCATATCATCACTACGTATTAGATATCTTAAATTTATGATTTATGAAGTAAAAAATCATCAAAGCACAGCGGTGAATAAACATACATGAACCGCTATGTAGTGATACAATCATTATATTATTAAATTACAAATGTGTATCTATCATGATATAGAAAAGGAACTACTATAGAACTAGACATATCAAGAAGTCTAAGCCCTAATAGTTATGTGGAATCATGTGGGCATCTTGACAGAATGTCTGCCATCACATTATCTGATCCCCGAATAGCTCGCACAGAGAAATGAAAAGGTTGAAGAGCAATTGCATATCGAGTAGACCTCGAGCTCTTCAAATTCTTACTCTGTATAGCAGTAAGAGCTTTTTGGTCTGTTTCTACTATGAAATGTGCGCCTAGAAGGAATCTCTGTAGTTTGAGGATCGACCAAACCATAGCTAATAGCTCACGGTCTAAAACCGAATAATTCTTTTCTGCCGCATTAAGTTTTCTGGAAATATACATTACAGGATGCAGAGTTCCAGAGTACTCTTGCATTAGTGCCGCTCCAATCCCAGTGGATGAAGCGTCACTACGAAGAACGAATGTCTTATCTTTAGTGGGTAGCACTAAAATAGGTGGTGTTGAAAACAGTGTTCTAATCTTATCCAGAGAGCATTGGCATTCCTGAGACCAGTGGACCACATTAGGCGAACCTTTCTTTAGAAGTGTTGAGAGAGGTGCCATGATAGAGGATAGATTCTGAATGAATCTGCCATAAAATTGAATAAGACCTAACAGACTTCTCACCTGTTTTTTAGTCTTAGGGATTGAGATGTTAAGTATCTGACTAGTATTATGGTCCTCTGTCTTTAGGAAACCATGACCAACTCGGTGGCCTAGGAAAGAAATTTCGCTAAAACCAATATAGGCTTTAGAGGGTTTCGCTGTCAGGTTGTGCTCACGCAAAGTAGACAGCAATTCATCTAACCCTGAATAGTGATCTTCCCAAGTATCGCTGAAAAGACAGATGTCGTCTAGATATGCAATGACATCTGACCGATAAGATAGGATTCGGCGCATCATGCGTACGAACGTAGCTGGTGCGTTCATAAGACCGAAAGGCATAAAATTCCATTGGAACAAACCTCTAGGTGTTGAAAAAGCCGTGAGAGGTTTGGCGCGTTCAGATAAAGGAACTTGCCAATATCCCTTAGACAAATCAAGTTTAGTGAAAAAATGAGATTTGGAGAGTCGAGTAAGTAGCTCTTCCAGTAAAGGCATAGGTTCGGCATCGAACTTCGTTACTTGATTCAATTTTCGATAGTCAACGCAAAGACGTATGTTATTGTCTTTTTTACGCACAATAACCATCGGCGAAGAATACGCAGAGGTGGATGGTTCGATTATTTTCAAATCTATCATCACATCCAACTCTTTCTCGACCTGTGCTTGGAAATGTATAGGTATAGGATAAGGTCTAACCCTAATAGGAGTATGGTCAGTTAGCACAATGTCATGTTGAATGACATTAGTTTGTCCAGGGATGTCAGTGAGTTATCGACAATATAGTCGACATCGGAAATTTTCGATATTATATCGTACGGACCTTTCCAAGAAATAAGTAATCTGTTTTCCCTACAAGGTAGTAATACAAATGCTTTGTCACCAGGACAAAGTTGTCGTAAGCATCTCTTCTTATTGGCAAATTGCCTTGCCTTCTGTTTCGCAAATTCAGAAGAAGAAGTTGCTAATTTGCATGCTTCGATAATCTTTTGTCTCAACGCGATGACATATTCGTAGGATGACTTTGTGTCATCGTCAATATTGTCAGATGTTATGAGATCGTGAAGCAACGACATAGGGCCACGCGGACGCGCGCCAAAGACGAGTTCAAAGGGAGAAAATCCCGTATGTTCATTGGGTACCTCTCTGTAAGCGAAGAGGGCCGCAGGTAAAACTCTGTCCCAGTCTTGAGGATGATCCTCAGTTATCTTCCCCAGTAAGTTTTTAAGTGTTCTATTAAGGCGTTCGACCATACCATTAGACATTGGATGGTAGATACTACTTAAAGATCTATCTATCTGCAGGGTAGACATTACTTGAGACATGGTATCTGATATTAGTTGGGTGCCATGGTCTGACAATATCTCTCCGGGGAACCCCAGACGAGAAAATATAAGCCAAAGAGCATCTGCAATATCAGCAGTAGTAATGCTCTTCAGAGGAATAGCCTCTGGCCAACGTGTGCACATATCAACACACGTCAAGATAAACTGATGTCCTCTGGCAGACTTGATCTTAAATGGACCAATAATGTCTATGGCCATTTTTTTGAAACGGCCGAATAGGAATGTCCGCCGCCTGAATGGGTGCAGCATGCCGTGGACCTTTGGATTTAACTTCCTGACATACTTTACAAGATTGACAATAAATCCGTATGTCCTTGTTTACCAATGGCCAAAAGAAAGCCGCAAGGACTCTTGACTTAGTACGGGAAAAAACCCATGTGTCCAGCACACTGAGAGTCGTGAGCGTGCTGCAAAATTTTAACTCTCAAATTCTTGGGAACCAGGATTTGAGAATGACTTGACGTAATGGAGTCTTGAACCATACGTACAAGTACGCCATTCTTCTTTGTAATCCACGATTTACGACTTGTGTCCTTATTCGGATCACCTTTAGTTGCAAGAATGAAGAATTTCTTCAGAGTGGGATCATCTTCTTGCTGTTTTATAAACGAGTCACGAGAAATTACCAAGGGATTATCTTGGTTATGCACTTCATTATCTTCAGTAGATGAAGTTTGAGGCACATTAAGAGCCTGAGCTCTAGTGACTACAGCGTTAGCAATCTGCATGTTTTGCCTTTCCCAAGTGGAAATTTGTTGCGGAGTACATTCCTTGACTCCATGAATGCGACCGATGATGAGGTCAGCGATCGGATTCGGAAGAAGACATGCGTGTACATCTCCTGTAAAGAAAGGAGTAGCAATCCTAATGATAGCGGTAGAGTATTTCTCTAATGTGCCGCCAAATGTTACACATTTGACTACTTGTCCAGTGGCACGGGAAGGATCTACGAGTGACTGCCTAACACCAATTGTGGTGCATCCAGAATCAAATAGCACAGAGACTGGATTGTTATTCACTAAACCCTTATGTAAGACAAGAGACCCTCTTCCATCATGCGCGACTGATGCTGGAAGAGCAGGAAGAGGATGGCCACAGCTTAAAGTAGTCACTGTGGTTGGCTCAAATAACGTTTTGCATTGGGGGCACTGAGATGCTCTCCCAAAATCAAAAGCGGCACATGCCATATTACTAGCATCATTATTATCTTTACTCTGTTTATAGGCTTCATGGGACTCTTGTTGTGCAGAGTTTGCCTGAAAATGTGGTTTATGTCTTTTGTATTGAGATCTACCTCGGTTATTATCACCTCTGTAGTTATTGTTACCTCTATTGTAACCCCTATTTGGGTTTGAGTCATAGTACCCTTGGTTACCATTATCATATTCATTATAATGAGTATCTCTGTAATTATGATCTTGTTGACTCCAAGACGGATAACCCTGATAGTTTCTATAATTACTTCCTCTACGGAAATTCCTATAATTATGACCACCCCTGTGTCGAGAGCTATCAGGTCGTCTCCAGTTCTTTGAAGAAGAACCCTGAAATGATTGGTTACCTTGGTTTTGATAACTATTATGGTTACCTTTTTTTTCAAATCTGTTTTGAGGTCCCTGAAATCTGTGTGAATAATTGGGATTGTATGGTGTTGCTGAAGCAACTGGCATACTCTCCTTAATCTTAGTGTTGCCAAAAGTCACGTCGGGGTGTGCAGTGACATATTGGGAACAATATTCTTCCATTTCTTTTAGAGATTTAGGTTTACGCTCATGTATAAATTCAAGGAAAGGTTTGTTCACACATGACATAATCTTATCTCTGAGCAACAAATCCATAAGTCCTTCATACGTTTTTTCCGTTTTGGAAAGCTCAATCCAACGATCAACTGTGAGACGTGCCTTTGCAGTGAATTCTGAGAATTCTACCCCCGTCTCAGGTACCATCGTCTTAAATAAAAGGCGATAGCCTTCCTCACTTAGCTGATATTTTTTTATCAAAGCCGCCCTAATGACATCATAATTATCCTTATCTGCTTCTCCTACAAGGCATAATCTAGTCAAAGATTCACCTTTCAAGTTTTCTGATAATTGATTAGCGTATTGTGATTTATCCACATTATGTGTACGACAAGAACGTTCAAATCTATCCAGCCAGAATGTAATATCGTCACTGGACTGATTGAACGGTGGAACCTTAACCTTGTAAGTAGAAGGTTTACCATTACCACTAGATGCCTGATTAACATTACTCATACTTGTCAATCTCAATTTCTCCAACTCAAATTCATGTTCTCTTATTGCTTTTTTTTCTCTTCAGCATCTAATCTTTTTTTGTTCAGCCTCCCTGTCTAATCTTTTTTGTTCAGCCGCAGCTTCTCTTTCCAATTTTTTTTGTTCAGCTTCCCTGTCTAATCTTTTTTTGTTCAGCTTCACTGTCTAATCTTTTTTGTTCAGCTTCACTGTCTAATCTTTTTTGTTCAGCCGCAGCTTCTCTTTCCAATTTTTTTTGTTCAGCTTCAAATCTCCTTTCCTCTACCTGCATCTGCAATTTCTTTTGTTCAGCAGCAGCCTCAGCTTCTTTTTCTAATCTTTTCTCTTCCGCCATAGCTTTTCTTTCTTCTGCAGCTAATCTTTTCTCTTCTGCAGCTAATGCTTTGTCATATTGAGCAACTGCCCATTGTTCTAATTGTTGACCAGTCTTATCAAGAGCTTTCCCTTGAGTAATGAAATAATCTAGAGTAGACATGATGCCTAACAATAATACTAATCACCTGAATCAATAATAATACCCCAAGTTCTCAATGACCTGATTAATCAGTATACTATCCCAATATCTGTGGGTCACAAGCCTTTAATAAGGTCTTGTATAATAGTAATAATAATCAGGTACTGGTCTATACCATAATCCAAGTGCAGTGCACAGGCAATTGTGTCTTATGAAATATACCCATATAAAACATATGTCAACCAACAGAATACATAAAGTACAAATAGGACTGACAATACAAGAACGTTTGCAGAAATCAAAATAAATCAAATAGGGAAATCAATGAAGATAATCACTGAATCTGCAAAGAATAACAACACAAATGACGTCACAATATATGAATATAAATTATGAATAGAACTGAAAGATAGAAAAGGTTAGACCAACAAATTACAAACAAATCAAAACAAAACTAAAGAACAAAGAAATATTACAAAAATAACAATAATTACAGACTTCACAGCTAACACAAAAGCAACAGTTGTCGCAGCAAATTTTCAATCAAGAAAATTGCACCTATAGAAAACGCCCACAACGGACCCTCTATGACGTGGGATACTCTGTTGTGAGGACGCCGCCCAACCTTAAACACAACCCGCTGACATAGAAACTAACATACTATACAAACAAATAACATGTAAACATAAATATATATAAATTATGTGTATGATAGTATGTGTTGCAAAATAGGCTCAGTCTTACAGTAATGGCAAAGTTATTTTTCATGAAAACAAACAAACTGCCACTTTATTCAATTAAACATTCTGGCCTTAAATATTAAAGTTCATATATGGCAAACAAGAAGATCCATCGATGAAACCAGGACTTCTTAGTTCACAAATACTGTCTTTCTGTTAACACTGACAAGAATTGATCCAACTGTTCTGTGAAACTCTATAATGTCTAATGTAAAAAATGTCAACAACGCTGACCTACATACTGCATTCACTTGACAGGTCACGTGACGAAGCGTTGACAAAGAGCAAACCAATACTGCAAGTGTGTCGTATCAGCCACAGGAAACGGTCTGGTATCGGTAATCTGTTGACTTCTGAATTTCTGCGAGGTCAAACCCAGAAAGCTGGTCCACCAGTTGATAAAGTTGATATTTAGTTGGATATAATATATGTTGATAAAGTACACCAGAACACTCCTAGGCGGGAAGACAGGCGTCTATCATCATCAGTTGACAAGATCCCTATGGTGTTGCCTGCCCCACTGTAGTGTATGGAATGTCAACTTGACCTACGCAGTGTTGTGTAGACATGGATGGAGTGTATAATGTGCGAATGATGATAAGGGTTCGTGTTGTTGACAAATGTTCTCTTCTCACACTCATGTATGACCGGAAGTCATCGACACCAACGACTGTGTACCTTTTCTAAAGTTTAATTGGACGTACACACTCGACAGCACAGATAGTGACAAATCACAGGTTGCCATAATACATCATAGTACAGTGGACAAATGGTCTTGCAATGTTACATGGGCACTCATGTAGAATAATGGTATAATGGACTGTCAATAGCCAAGCACTCAGTATCGCCCATACATATATCATCTGACGTCACTGACTGAGCACGTCAGCTTGTAAACAATATTTCAGATGACTTCTAAACCTAATCTCGTTTAGCAACGATTCTTCAACATAATGTTCAGCACATATTTTTCCATATAATAATATTGAACCGCTAACAATGGGTTCTCATGTGTAGCAGTGATCTCTGGACTGATCAAGCGATAATACGGGCATCCCTTTTCTCTTCTTGAAAGTCCTACATGTTTTGGTTCCAAGATGGCTCCACTCGTGAACTGTCACTCACGTTTGAATACAGATAATGAATCTGTTCTAAAGTTAGTCATTCATACAACATTTCGTTGCTCTGTAGATTTGGTCATGAACAATAGACTGCATTCTACAGAATATAGTGCTGCTAGGAATCGAAGTCGTTTTTCATCGAGTCAAATATATTCTCTTAAACATTCAAATCGTAATTATCGACAATGGTGGCTTCGATCGAGAGTTCATAAGAGTATCTTTGATTACCTTGGTAGAGGGAATATGAAACTGCCATTCCTTGGCAAGATGAATAAACACTGGGGTAAAGCATACACGATAGGTCTAGACGACTATCACTTTCCCCAAAACCACTGAGATCACTTTTTCAAGGCATCAAGCCGACATAGCAAAACACACACAGTCCCTATCAGGACGAAGCCAAATCACACCACTCAAGCCACACATCCGCCGAATAGCCTTTGACCTCTCTAGAGACAACAGAACATATAGTTCGACTTAGATATGTAAAGATATACAGATATAAGACAGACTTGTCCTACTCAGACAAACAATACACATAAATTCAGGCCATAGATATTCTGAAGCAAGAACAATCTATTATTACCCAAACAACGAATAAATCGCAGTAAAATGTATTTATCCGCGGAGTTCAAGGGAAGTAACTCAATAATGACTTTCCCTTAAGCACTAAAAAATTACCTATGTATAATATTGTAAGATATCAAAGACTGCACGTAACAGTGACGTTCTCTCCCACTCCCTTTCTCTTTATCTCTGTGTTGCATATAATGCGGAGTTGCCTCCCATCTCCTTTTCTCTTTATCTCTGTGTTGGCTATAAAGCGACGTTGTCTTCCACTCCCTTTCTGTTCATCTCTGTGTTGGATATAAAGCTACGTAGTCTCCCACTCCCTTGCTCTTTTTGTCTGTGTTGGATATAAAGCGGCGCTGTCTTCCACTCCCTTTCTCTTTATCTCTGTGCTTTATGTAAGGCGTCACCGTCTCTCATTCCCACTGTCTTTATTACTCAGTTTGACATGTGTTTGTGTGTGTGTACATTTGAATCTCTTAACCTGTGAACAAGGACTACCTTGTAAAGCACAGATTTCCTCAATGTGTGTCCAGCGTCTTCTTCTTCTCTCCAGTTCCACTCGTATTAGTCTAGTTCGTATCATCAGTTCCACTCGCATTAGTCTAGTTCATGTCATCAGTTCCACTCGCATTAGTCTAGTTCGTGTCATCAGTTCCACTCGCATTAGTCTAGTTCGTGTCATCAGTTCCACTCGCATTAGTCTAGTTCATGTCATCAGTTCCACTCTCATTAGTCTAGTTCGTGTCATCAGTTCCACTCGCATTAGTCTAGTTCATGTCATCGGTTCCACATTAGTGATCTTGTGAAATTGTTGTGGCTTAACAGTTTTAACTGGATGGGGTAGCCGGTCCCCTGCCCAAACCTCCTTATTAGCTGTTTACGACATGCATTATAAGTTCCCTTTCGGGCCCCCGTAATATACTTTTAAACTTGTAATACGTTGTGAAATAATAAAAGTGAATATACTGTTATGTTACTTTGTATGCTGTACATATATGTATGTCGTTATATTACTTTTATAATGTTGCATTTCTTCAAACCAACGTTTCTCACATTTTTGTTGTTGTTGTGTTTGTGGGACCACTTTGAACTCTTAATGATTATTGAGGACCTGAAAGAGATTTCGTGTTTGTGGGTGTTGAACCGTGAGAGAATGAGAGTGAAAAAAGACAAATAACGTTTTAGATTATTATGAAAGTAGTTTTGACTTCGCGGACCCCCTGAAAGGGTCTCGAGGACCCTAGAGGTACGAACACCACACTTTGAGAACCGCTGCTTTAAACTAATACTTAAAGTACATGTGAGAATAAATGGATGCATTATAGAAGATGAAATAAAGGAAAGGCAGAATCTTAGACGTGCCTGCGCGCAAAAATCTGAACCCGTAGAAAATAAAGCCCATTCGTTCGTTCCCATTTATCCCTGTTTCAAGCTAAATTAGTGGTGGATTTAGGTTGTGCGAGGCCACAGGCAAAGGTGAACTTGCAAGGCGCCTTTTAAATGAACGCCTGTTTTATCAACAATCATCTGTTTGTGCAACAGGCCCTGACACCGTCACCACAACTGCCATGCAATGGACTAATGAAAGAAAGCTAAAGCATAGCCGGCCATAAACTGCCTGGCGGAGAACTGTGAAGGCAGAAATGCAAAGCAAGAGCCAGAGATGGGGCACTACACGAAGGATGGCAGCAGTCCGAGAAAAGTAAAGACAGTTTTTTGCTGCCCTACAAGACGCCATCGGGCGTGATGGTCACTGATTGCTTTGTCAGTCAGCAGCCAATGACCAAAGAAGATGAATATATTTGTGCGCGAGGCCCCTAAAAGCTCGAGATCCTTAAAAGCTCGAGGCTTTAGGCAAAAGCTTTGGTTGCCTATACCTAAAACCGCCACTGACAAGAATACATGAAATCTCCAACATCGCTTAATCTTCCTTCAATTTCCTTATTTATCTGACATACTTTCTCCACAATCTGGATTCATCTTCTTTCCATTTCCAAATTTCTCTGACATACCTTCCCCAAAATCTGGATTCGTCTTCTTTCCATTTCCTTATTTCTCTGACACACCTTCCACACAATCTGATTTCATCTTCTTTCCGTTTCCACAGTTCTCTCATATACCTTCCCCGTAATCTGGCTTCATCTGATCTGCGTTCTATTTCTAAATTTCTCTGACATACCTTCCCCGCAATCTGAATTCATCTTCTTTCCTTTTCCAATTTTCTCTGACATACCTTCCCCACAATCTGGATTCATCTTCTTTCCTTTTCCATATTTCTCTGACATATCTTCCCCACAATGTGGATTCATCTTCTTTCCTTTTCCAAATTTTTCTGACATACCTTCCCCAAAATCTGGATTCGTCTTCTTTCCATTTCCTTATTTCTCTGACACACCTTCCACACAATCTGATTTCATCTTCTTTCCGTTTCCACAGTTCTCTCATATACCTTCCCCGTAATCTGGCTTCATCTGATCTGCGTTCCATTTCTAAATTTCTCTGACATACTTTCCCCGCAATCTGAATTCATCTTCTTTCCTTTTCCAATTTTCTCTGACATACCTTCCCCACAATCTGGATTCATCTTCTTTCCTTTTCCAAATGTCTCTGACATACCTTCCCCACAATGTCGATTCATCTTCTTTCCTTTTCCAAATTTCTCTGACATATCTTCCCCACAATCTGGATTCATCTTCTTTCCTTTTCCATATTTCTCTGACATATCTTCCCCACAATGTGGATTCATCTTCTTTCCTTTTCCAAATTTTTCTGACATACCTTCCCCAAAATCTGGATTCGTCTTCTTTCCATTTCCTTATTTCTCTGACACACCTTCCACACAATCTGATTTCATCTTCTTTCCGTTTCCACAGTTCTCTCATATACCTTCCCCGTAATCTGGCTTCATCTGATCTGCGTTCCATTTCTAAATTTCTCTGACATACCTTCCCCGCAATCTGAATTCATCTTCTTTCCTTTTCCAGTTTTCTCTGACATACCTTCCCCACAATGTGGATTCATCTTCTTTCCTTTTCCAAATTTTTCTGACATATCTTCCCCACAATCTGGATTCATCTTCTTTCCTTTTCCATATTTCTCTGACATATCTTCCCCACGAGCTGGATTCATCTTCTTTCCTTTTCCAAATGTCTCTGACACACCTTCCCCACAATCTGGATTTATCTTCTTTCCTTTTCCAAATTTCTCTGACATATCTTCTACACAATCTGGATTCATCTTCTTTCCTTTTCCAAATGTCTCTGACATACCTTCCCCACAATGTCGATTCATCTTCTTTCCTTTTCCAAATTTCTCTGACATATCTTCCCCACAATCTGGATTCATCTTCTTTCCTTTTCCAAATTTCTCTGACATATCTTCCCCACAATCTGGATTCATCTTCTTTTCTTTTCCAAATGTCTCTGACATACCTTTCTTACAATCTGGATTCATCTTCTTTCCTTTTCCAAATTTCTCTGACATATCTTCCACACAATCTTAATTCATCTTCTTTCCTTTTCCAAATTTCTCTGACATACCTTCCCCACAATCTGGATTCATGTGCCTTCCATTTTCAAATGTCTCTGACATATCTTCCCCACAATCTGGATTCATCTTGTTTCCTTTTCCAAATTTCTCTGACATATCTTCCCCACAATCTGGATTCATCTTCTTTCCTTTTGTAAATGTCTCTGACATACCTTTCTTACAATCTGGATTCATCTTCTTTCCTTTTCCAAATTTCTCTGACATATCTTCCCCACAATCTGGATTCATCTTCTTTCCTTTTCCATATTTCTCTGACATATCTTCCCCACAATGTGGATTCATCTTCTTTCCTTTTCCAAATTTTTCTGACATACCTTCCCCAAAATCTGGATTCGTCTTCTTTCCATTTCCTTATTTCTCTGACACACCTTCCACACAATCTGATTTCATCTTCTTTCCGTTTCCACAGTTCTCTCATATACCTTCCCCGTAATCTGGCTTCATCTGATCTGCGTTCCATTTCTAAATTTCTCTCACATACCTTCCCCGCAATCTGAATTCATCTTCTTTCCTTTTCCAATTTTCTCTGACATACCTTCCCCACAATCTGGATTCATCTTCTTTCCTTTTCCATATTTCTCTGACATATCTTCCCCACAATGTGGATTCATCTTCTTTCCTTTTCCAAATTTTTCTGACATATCTTCCCCACAATCTGGATTCATCTTCTTTCCTTTTCCATATTTCTCTGACATATCTTCCCCACGAGCTGGATTCATCTTCTTTCCTTTTCCAAATGTCTCTGACACACCTTCCCCACAATCTGGATTTATCTTCTTTCCTTTTCCAAATATCTCTGACATATCTTCTACACAATCTGGATTCATCTTCTTTCCTTTTCCAAATGTCTCTGACATACCTTCCCCACAATCTGGATTCATCTTCTTTCCTTTTCCAAATTTCTCTGACATATCTTCCCCACAATCTGGATTCATCTTCTTTTCTTTTCCAAATGTCTCTGACATACCTTTCTTACAATCTGGATTCATCTTCTTTCCTTTTCCAAATTTCTCTGACATATCTTCCACACAATCTTAATTCATCTTCTTTCCTTTTCCAAATTTCTCTGACATACCTTCCCCACAATCTGGATTCATGTGCCTTCCATTTTCAAATGTCTCTGACATATCTTCCCCACAATCTGGATTCATCTTGTTTCCTTTTCCAAATTTCTCTGACATATCTTCCCCACAATCTGGATTCATCTTCTTTCCTTTTGTAAATGTCTCTGACATACCTTTCTTACAATCTGGATTCATCTTCTTTCCTTTTCCAAATTTCTCTGACATATCTTCCCCACAATCTGGATTCATCTTCTTTCCTTTTCCATATTTCTCTGACATATCTTCCCCACAATGTGGATTCATCTTCTTTCCTTTTCCAAATTTTTCTGACATACCTTCCCCAAAATCTGGATTCGTCTTCTTTCCATTTCCTTATTTCTCTGACACACCTTCCACACAATCTGATTTCATCTTCTTTCCGTTTCCACAGTTCTCTCATATACCTTCCCCGTAATCTGGCTTCATCTGATCTGCGTTCCATTTCTAAATTTCTCTCACATACCTTCCCCGCAATCTGAATTCATCTTCTTTCCTTTTCCAATTTTCTCTGACATACCTTCCCCACAATCTGGATTCATCTTCTTTCCTTTTCCATATTTCTCTGACATATCTTCCCCACAATGTGGATTCATCTTCTTTCCTTTTCCAAATTTTTCTGACATATCTTCCCCACAATCTGGATTCATCTTCTTTCCTTTTCCATATTTCTCTGACATATCTTCCCCACGAGCTGGATTCATCTTCTTTCCTTTTCCAAATGTCTCTGACACACCTTCCCCACAATCTGGATTTATCTTCTTTCCTTTTCCAAATTTCTCTGACATATCTTCTACACAATCTGGATTCATCTTCTTTCCTTTTCCAAATGTCTCTGACATACCTTCCCCACAATCTGGATTCATCTTCTTTCCTTTTCCAAATTTCTCTGACATATCTTCCCCACAATCTGGATTCATCTTCTTTCCTTTTCCAAATTTCTCTGACATATCTTCCCCACAATCTGGATTCATCTTCTTTTCTTTTCCAAATGTCTCTGACATACCTTTCTTACAATCTGGATTCATCTTCTTTCCTTTTCCAAATTTCTCTGACATATCTTCCACACAATCTTAATTCATCTTCTTTCCTTTTCCAAATTTCTCTGACATATCTTCCCCACAATCTGGATTCATCTTGTTTCCTTTTGTAAATGTCTCTGACATACCTTCCCCACAATGTGGATTCATTTTCTTTCCTTTTCCAAATTTCTCTGACATATTGTCCACACAATGTGGATTCATCTTCTTTCCTTTTCCAAATTTCTCTGACATATCTTCCCCACAATCTGGATTCATCTTCTTTCCTTTTCCATATTTCTCTAACATATCTTCCCCACAATCTGGATTCGTCTTCTTTCCTTTTCCAAATTTCTTTGCCATATCTTCCCCACAATCTGGATTCATCTTCTTTCCTTTTCCAGATTTCGCTGACATATCTTCCCCACAATCTGGATTCATGTGCCTTCCATTTTCAAATGTCTCTGACATATTTTCCCCACAATCTGGATTCATCTGCCTTCCATTTTCAAATGTCTCTGACATATCTTCCCTACAATCTGGATTCATCTTCTTTCCTTTTCCAAATTTCTCTGACATATCTTCCCCACAATCTGGATTCATCTTCTTTTTTTTGCAAATTTCTCTGACATAACTTCCCCACAATCTGGATTCATCTGCCTTCCATTTCCAAATGTCTCTGACATATCTTCTCCACAATCTCGCTTCAAGCATTCTTTTATTTTCCAACTACAGCTCCCTACCCTCAGATTCGACCTTAGGAATTTTTTAAAGTAGTGCTAGTTCTCGTAATGTCACACCTTCTGTTCTATTCCCCACCCTCACTCAGTGCCATACTGTAATGTACTAATACGAGGCTAATTTTCAATATTTTTCTTGACCACAAGGCCTTTAATATTTGAACATCCGCTCAAATATAACCGATGGACCCAGTTTCTAGGTTGAACGGCTCGCGCCTCACCAAAAGGAGGCAAAATTTAAAAATAAAAAAATGCATATATATATATATATACCTCGTATGTGCGTGCGTGCGTGCGTGCGCGTGTGTGTGTGTGTGTGTGTGCGCGTGTGCGCGTGTGTGTGTGTGTGGTTATAATCTTATGGTAGGTAATTTTAAAAAATCCAGTAATGTTTAAGTACAGAAGGTCGCTCGGTGCGCTGTATATATATTTTTTGTTGTTGTTGTTAAAGAGGAAAAAGGGCGAGGAGGGGATACTATAAATATGAAGTAACCGAAAAACGTTTATTTAAGAAATGAAATCAGGAAAACCAAGAGCCAGGGATTCAGACCTCCAGGAAGACCCAGAGTTCGCTGGGAGTACAACATTTGACAATCTCTGAAGGACCAAGGACTAGAATTGAACCAGGCCAGGAAGAAGACAGACGATATGATAATATGGCGCTCTCTCTGGCGAATCTCTACACCCTAGGGTAGACGAGGAACGACTAAGTAAAGTAATATAAAGTAAACATAAAAGATAGTTCACACTTTAAACTCCGAAACAATCCAGTTTTAATTGTCCTTTTAAAACTCTCAGAAAAATAAAATGAATATGTTTTTCACTGTCTCCTTCGAAAGACGGCACTCTGTGTGGCCCCTCCGCCTGAAAGCCGACCCTGCCTACCCTCTCATTTCTCACGTGCACATCACTTTCTCCCCATTCTCCCACTTTTATACACTCTTTATTCTTTCTACATCTCGGTGTTATAAATCTTGCATTGTCCCCGTTTTTATGGCTTATTAGAGGAAATTATTAATTTTGATTTACGCTTCCAATTTTACGTGACAGGGAACTTGTTTCACTTTACCACAGGCAACTTTTTCCAAGACCAGCGTTTGGACATTGATTATTTTTTACGATTTATTGCGATACATACTTCTCTACTTAACAACGAATATTAAATCAATGAATACGTTTGATATGCAGATTTCGAATCTTGAAATTGTGTTTTGAAAGCGTAGATACAAGCTAGCAAGTAGCCACGTAAGTAACAGTCACTGTTCTGATAATATCATAATCATTGTTTTCATTTTCAATACTTAAGGGGTATGGGACCACATCAGAAACTGGTCCCTTTGTAGGAAAGCCGTCACATGCTCTTGCAGGGTTGTTTTCCATGATAGCCCCAATCACCACCTCATATTAGACGCCTTGTACGACATGCTTCAGTTTGCAGTTGTGCTATTCTTTGCCTCTTCAGAAACCCCCGGGAACTTCGTGGGGCTTTCGATAATGTATATAAAAAAGGGTAAAGGTTGCCCCATATTAGGCACATGGATCCACCAATGTATCTGGTCCAAACCTTGCAGGAACCTGGAACAGAACACACGCTCATGCAGCAGTGGTTTCGTGTCTGTAAAGTGGTTTCATTATTTGACTTTTTTCAATCGTTCCAGTTGTCAAGATACATTCCAGTTCGCTTCTCATCACGCGACAAGAAGTGAATGTAGAAAACAGAGAAAGACCTTGAAAAGATGCCACATGACGTGAGGGCTTGGCTTGTAATTGTCCTGCGTCATAAGGCCAAGGTCTTTCCATGGTGTCTACATCCCTGTCATGTCTAGGTCAATTAACTGGAAGATGAAAGCTGAAATATATCTTGACACAAGGATAGATTGAAGCAGAAAGAAATAGAGTACGACAAAACGAGAAGGTACCGGACAGTTTGAAATCATGGCATCGAAAGAAGTAAAAAAAAACCAGAATTGATGAACAGTACTTTTTGTTTATACTTTTTTAAGGAAATGAAGGAGGCCCGATTGACAGAGTGGTTAGAACGCTGGTCTCTGCCACAATGGTGCCGGGTTCGATTCACGGTACTGACACGCTTCAGTCTGCCCAACTGTAAATGGGTACCTGACTTTGCACTTGAGTTAGGAAAGGAAAAGGCAGCGAGGGAGAGAACTGCTCACCTCACCTCTCGATGCTGGACCTAGTATAATGAAGTTTCTAACACTTCACTCCTCTACGGCAGAATCTGCTATAGGACTACCAACGTACCCAAGGAAATGGGAGAAGAGCGGACTAGCAACAGACGATCATTTGCCTCCACTCATCCACCATCTTGGTCTACCCTGTTCAACCTAATTATCGGTTATAATTAGGGTATTTAATGTCATATTTTCAGTTTTGTGTTAAATTCAAATATCTATTGTCGTTTGCAATTGATTGCTGTTGGTGGCAGGGGCGGATTAAGCCTAGAATAGGCCTCTAGTCTTTGGGCCCCCTTCTCCTAATAGACAATAATTGTAATTTTTTATTCAAACCCCTTAGCGTGGTGATGGTGTATTCTAGTATTCTTAATAGACTGGTATGTTACCTTGCTTACCTCTTTTATTAGTAATTATTTTTTATTTATGTTTGTTAGTATTATTTTTATTATTATTAAAGTAAACAGAAAAAAACAAATTTTAGTGAAAAATCTAAGCATTTTTTTTTACTTATGCACGGACCCCCAATAGCTCCTGGTCCCTAGGCTTCAGCCTATGTTGTCCCTAGGCTTCAGCCTATGTTGTCCCTGGGCTTCAGCCTATGTTGTCCCTAGGCTTCAGCCTATGTTGTCTCTAGGCTTCAGCCTATGTTGTCTCTAGGCTTCAGCCTATTTAGCCTAATGGATAAACCAGCCCTGGTTGGTGTTGTCAATTGACATTAGAATTTGTTTTCTTACAACTTGACACTGACAGTTTACAACATTTTGCTATTAGTAGTTTTCGCGGTTTGTAATATAGTACTGGAGACAGGAAGTTGTGAAGACACATCATCACCTACTCCACCAGGTTTGATGTTATTTCACGGGGAGCGTACAGATAGTAAATGCATGAATGAACAAATAACATCTTCAGCAAAACTTAAGTCATTACTACAAATAAAATCATCCAATTTGTAATTAAAATTATAATAGCCCCTTCAGTCATAACTGACTATGGGAATGCGCCCCTGAGGTGACAGCCCTCAGCTGCTTATTTTCCTGGTGCTCCTTTCGACGTTTTCTCCTCACCTCTGCTTCTTGTGTGAGCCTCTCTTCGCCCAATCTGAGGTGGTGCCGTAAATAGCATCGCCACTTGGTGCGATCGGCAGCTTGATCCTCCCAGGTTGCCGGATTTATATCCACTGCCCTCATATCTCTCTTACACACATCTTTGAATCTCAGCTGCGGTCGCCCAACTGTTCTTTTGCCATCTGTCAGTTGTCCGTAGAATATATATTTCGGGACGCGACCATCTTCCACGACGCGGATATATCTAAGCCAGCGTAGTCTGCGCTGTGTATACATGGTTTGAAGGCCAGTACGTGACAACACGTCGACATTAATGACTTTGTTCTTCCACGAAATACCGAGGATGTGGCGTAGACACCGTAGATGGAAGGTTTTGAGCCTGCGTTCTTGCTTAGCATAGGTAATCAAAATTAGAGTGTCGGAATTTCCACTTCCAAGAACTCTTGTGAAACGTGAACTTGGATGAATTATGTGTTTATATCATTTGAAGAGTGAACTATTAGTTCATAGTTTGATATGGATTAGTCCACATGGGATGTCAGGCAGTGAAAAAGGGAAGGAGGAGGGGGTCAGAAATTTGTGGCGAAGTGTGACAATAGGGGCAGGGGGATTTAAGAAATGTGAAGTCACACACTAGTGATGTCGGAACAAACTAGATTTTGTAACCTCCATCCTCATAGTCTATTTTTGTCTGCAATAGTTAAGAACTACCTCGTGGTATAGCTGAAATATGGGGTAATTGTTACAACGTTTGACTGGTATCAATTGTTTTTAATTATATATTTCTTAATTTAAACTTAATGTAATATGCACCTTTAAAAATGCAGACTAAATTACCTGTACTGTTGATTAAATTTAGATCTATTCAGGCTGGTGTCAACGTTTAAGTTTGTAAAGGAAAAAGACATGCAAAAGCATTTAGTTGGGTAGGGCAAAGGTTTAGGTTCTGTCTCGTGCTGGGACGTGCCACATGAATGGGAAGATATTTATGAAAGCCCGATTAATTAAACATACTTTTACTTAAAATAATGGGGATAGGGAAGATAATTATAAAAACCGGATTAATTAAATACAATTTTATTTTCTTCTTCCTTCTTCCTCGTTCGTCCTGAAAAGGACGGTGGTTGCGTTGTGTCTGTTTACGCCGGAGCTGTGATATCTGCACCTTTCGGTCGACACATCCGACTTCAGCACGGCATTTTTTGGGACCGGGTTTGCCTTCCCTCTGCGATCCCTACTCTCTCAGCCAGACTGCAGTGATGAAGTCTGTTTCCAGGACCACCACGTGGAGGTGGAGTAGGGTCTTGGTCACCTCTGGTTCGCTGACCATGATGCAAGCAGTCAAGCTATGGGTCGCTGACTGCATTCTCTATTGTTGCATCTTTGGGTGCCTAATTTTATTTAAAATTATGGGGATGGAGGAAGAGATTTGTGACGTCATATAATAGGGTGGATTTGGTTTTTTGTGAAGAAATATGACAAGGAAAAAAAGGGGGGGGGGAGGGGGTTTAATACTGGCAAACATTCCATGACGTCTTATGTGAATGACCCATTTAACCTTTACACCAGGCTATGCATTTGTTTTGTTGTATGTATTTGATAATCTTTGCTTTGTTATGGTATATAGTGTCATTGCGTTGATATTTCTTTAAACAATCATATTCAAACGTTGCAGTAAAACTTATATTGGCCAAACAGGCAAACAACTTGGTGACAGATTAAGCCAGCACCTTTATGACATCTCCCGGCAAAAATCCACACCCACGGCCATTCACTTTAATGGTCCTGACCACCAGGGCCCCATCAAGATCCAGGTCACTGGGATCAGATCCTGCTCCTCTGATACTGCCAGCCGAGTTCAGCTTGAGCAACGTCTCATCCATCACATGTGGTGTCTCAAACCAGGCGGTCTTAACACCCTACACTCATTTGGCTGAGGTGACCCTTTCCGCTCCTATTCTATTTCTCTGTCGATCGCCCTTCCCGCATCCCCTGTTTTTAAAATGTATTAATTAATTAATGTTTCATATCTTATGTTTTGATTTAATTATTTATTTATTTTCAATTCATTATGTCCTCTTCTATCTCTAGTACTATCTACGTTTGGATAATTTCTTGTAAGTTTCGTTTCTTAGCTTCTTTATATCTCGTTTACATCCAGAACTGGTAGCCATTTCATTTGTTTGTGGCGGGTTTTCCTTTCAGCAGACGTGCTAGGTTTTAGCCGCTTTTAGAGAAGCACCCAGTTTTTATATATTATTTTTATTTACAGTGTAGATTCGTATGTGTCCTATTTAGCTCTCACTTTCTTTCCTCTCCCTGACGAAGGCCTTGTGGCCGCAACGTTGGCTATTTTATTTGTCTTTTATCCTCGTAAGACGAATCACCCTTTTTCGATTTTTTTGTGTCGTAACCATCCCTGATATTTTTTTTTACTATTTATTAGTTTTATTTGTTAACTTATTAAATATTCAAGCAAGTAACCCTTCAATACTGTGGTAAATGAGGTTACTGGTGTTATTAATTATGGGTAAACAGATTGAGGTCAAGCTGTGTAAGTTCCCTGAGTCTAATTGTTGATGATGATGATTCTCAGAGTCCCTATCCACCACCTCTCAGATCTCAAACTGTGTAAAATGGCTCTGTGATGTTGTGTGGCTGAGTGTGTCTAGGGGAATGTATTTAATATAAAGACGAAATAAAATGTAAACAGAACTGTAACTCAATAATATTAAAGTGAGTAAGACTTTTGTTAAAGTTAGGTAATTATATTACAATTTAATTTCCCTGTACCTCAATTTTTCTGGGACAGGGATTGTCAAACTCAATAAATTTGTTTATATACACTATTTAAAATAAATAACTGGAACTCTGCCCAAGTATCTTGTTTCTAGGAATAAAGATCACTGTAAGAATTCCACCCACTGATCTGTCTATCTGCTTGTACGTATCACTGTTAATAGGTTGGACAGATTGTCTTCGTCATCATCTCAAGGTGAGTTTATTATTTATTATTATGCTTATGATTGTGGTGGAATAATTGATGTTACACTCTCAGTGCCGGTCTAATGGACTTATCTTATAAAACTGGTGACTACTGTTGGCCCTTGGGGTCTAATATGCATTCAACTGGCTTTAGAGCTGAAGAAATGGGGTAGCTGCGGAAACAAGGCTGAGCGTTCCTCCCAAACTTTCTTCCCTCACCCGGTTTCCTGCCACCAATAGGTATGCTGGTATATGACCCTCAAACAAGAATATCACATATCATAAGCTTGACTTTGGCAGTTAATGGGTTCTACCACTGCTTTAAGTGTCCAGACGGCGAAAGCTTTGGTCACACAGGCTCTCCCGCTGATGTCAGCTTTAGATAGTTTTAATTTCAAATGGCGGTTGTTACCAGCGAAATGTTAATTTTATTGCCCCAAGCTACTCTACGCCTTAGCCAATCAAAACGCGTGTCAAGAAATTTCTACTTTTCTCACGCAACCAAATTGAGCAGTTTATAAATGTGTTTGTTCGTCTGTCTCAATTTTTATTTATACAATATCTTGGTTATTAATGGGTCAATTTTTAATATTAAAAGTGATTATTAAAAGGACCACTGTCCTCTATCTTCCTATATAGGTTTCCTTTACCCATTTATCCCCGCTTTCATCTTGGTAATGTTTTTCTAATTTATAGTGCTCTTTTCACTGAACTAAAATATTAATAAAATAATTTTCTAACGCCAGATAATTTATTATAAGGGAAAATTTTATAATATATATTAACCAATATTAGTGCTACCCTTCAAGACATCCCTGTTATTTATAACGAAATAAATTATCAAAGTTTCTTTTCAAACGCACAAGTTAGGCTTGATTTCCATTATAATCCACCTTCTCTCTCCCCTATAAAACGATGTAACAAGTTGGTTCGCAGCTAAGCTTTACGGCGTTCGTTCATAAATATTTGGGAAGGGTAGAGCGTGTGTGTGTTTGGGGGTGGGACTTTTACGCTTGGTGTTAGAAAATTCTAACCTTTATTTAAATGTTGGCGGTTTGATTTTACGATGGCTTTGAGACAAATTTCAAATACTGTAGTTATTAATAGATTTTAGGTGTTAGTTAATTTTCTAGCGGTTGATTTGCCGTGGCCTTCAGACCAAGGTCAAACATGGAATTTATTTATAGATTTTTAACTGTAATAGTGAAAAATTCAAATTATTTTGTCCAATTTTTAGCGGTAGGTTTGACCTTGCCCGTGGCAATTTTTCAAATATAGTGGGAGTGGTTTGTAGGTTGAGAATTTACATTACTAGATTTTTGAATCGGGGAAATTTGAGCGGGGTGTTACACGGAGTACTTTACTACAAATACATCACAGAAAAGAATTATGTTGTGCTTTTTATTCAACCACAACAAACATGGGAATCCATGAGCCAAAGATCCAGACATCCAGGGCGATCCAGAGTGTCTGGGAGAACAACATCAGACAATCTGTGAAGCACCGAGTACAAGACTAGGCCCAGACCAAAAGGAAGACAGCCAATAGGATAGCAAGGCGCTCTCTCTGGCTAATCTCTACACTCCAATGTAGAAGAGGAACGACTAAGTCAGTAAGTTTTTCTTTATAATCGAGGAAGTGGAGGGGAACTGCGGTAAGACGTGGAATACGATGGATGGGTTTGAAAAAAAAATCGAAAAAAGGTGATTCGTCTTACGAGGACAAAGGACACATAAAAAAACTGGGTACTTCCCTGAAGGCAAGAACCGAAATTCTATCAAAATCGCTGTCCTGTTGATAAGCGCGTGGCTGAACAGAAGTCGCTTTCTGTTCAGCCACGCGCTTATCAACAGGACAGCGATTTTGATAGAATTTCGGTTCTTGCCTTCAGGGAAGTACCCAGTTTTTTTATGTGTCCTATCTAGCCTTCACTTTCTTTCCTTTCCTGACGAAGGCCTTGTGGCCGTAACGTAGACTATTTTCTTTGTCCTTTGTCCTCGTAAGACGAATCACCTTTTTTCGATTTTTTTTCAAACCCATCCTAAGTTTTTCTTTGGACGTCCTGATGAAGGCACTAATTCTCGTGTGGTCAATTTCTTCCTGTCCATATTATGTCACCTTTATCGGATCTTATCATGAATTATGGTCAATGGGCAAATGCACCAAGAACCAATTGAAAGAATTGCGTGCTGCTTTATAGGTGTACACTTTATTTTTCACAGTGAAATGCGCACTTCATATTCCCTCGAAAAGCTGATGGGATTTTTTCATTATTCAATACAGGATATTTCAATTATACAATTAATAAATTCTTCCAATATTGCTGCTCAATTCACGCTTTTGTTGAATTGTTTGTTTCTGGAGTGATGAGGCTTCAAAAATGTGCAAGTAAAGTTATCTGATCTTTATTTCTCTTGAAATGTTCGTGAAACCTACTTTTAAAAATGTTCTTTAAATTTACTTTTTAAAATGTTCTAGAAACCTAGTACTTTGAAAAAAAATGTTCTTGTTTTATATATATATATATATATAAATATTTGATAGGATCAGTGGAGGCTGACATACAAGCATGAGCCAGAGTTGAGCTACGGCACCAAAGATGGCCACCGACCGAGCAAAATTTGGTCACTGACGGCTTTGTCAGTCAGGGGCTAATTGTTATTGTTATTGTTAATGTTAATCAGAACAGATCTCACTGCACTCCGGGCAAACCCATACGTGCTCAGTCTCTCTCAGCAAATGTCGAAGAGTATGAATGCTAATTGTACCTGTAGCACGCTGGTTGTACATACGACTGATGCATCCTCTCTCACGTCCATTTCTGCTAGTCCCGTGTTTGATGCCAAACTCCAACAGCCTCAGCCTTGTTAATTCATCCATTGCAGTGTCATTATACAGCAGGCGATCCCTAATAGTCCTTAGTATCTCCCCCTTATCCATGTCGAGTGTCCCCACTATAGGTGCTCTCGAGGCCAATCTCATAGCTCTCTCATTGCCACGTACCTCTGCATGACCAGGACAGTAGAGCCATACCAGTTCTTCAAGACTTGAGGATTCTATTGATGTTTTCCATTCCTGTTGCAGCCATCCGTTCTGAACTTTCCGAAGCATGGCTTGAGAGTCTGACAATATAACTGCCCTGGTTGATGGAGTTTCAGACAGCCACTTCAGTGCTGCAGTAACTGCCTCTACCTCCATTCTGATGCTGGAGGTTGTTGTCAAGTAGGCTTCACTCTGTTTAGCGACGACCCTGCCATTTATTCTCGCAGAGAAACCCCATCCTGATTTCTCACCACGCACTACAGACCCACAATGGCGTCATCATCTCCAGCATGATCACTTATCAGCTGATTAATCTCCAGATCTGCTTTTCCATTGCCCCAAGCTCTGCACTCTCTGCCAAGGCTAATGATGGCCTGCTGGTAGTTTATCCAGTTCTTCCCAGACTTACTCCACTCTTCCCCTTTGGATACATTTTCAACACTGGTCACCTGACCAATCGTAGCTTCTGCCTGTGCCATCCAAGAAATCCCAATCTTGATTCTTGCTCCTTTGATGTCTGCTACATTCTCATATAGGGGGTGTCTTTTGTCGGTGGTTACCAGCATATAGGCTTTTGCCTGGGCCATCGCAGATCTGGATCTTACCAACAGCAATCCGAGCTAAGGATCCAAGAAGAAGAATTTGGTAGGAAACTGTATGCTAAGCAATACAACAGGAGGCAATCTGATCGTCAGAGTGGGGTGGGCCCACTTGGGTCGGACAAGTGTTTCGGTCCATTATCTTCTTTACATTCTGTAAAAAAAAAGGGGGGGGGGAAACGCTCGTGGGTCGTGATTGTTCTGCTCTTAGAAGATATGTATCTGTAGTACTGTGTCTGACTTTGCTGTTCGCCATCACCCTTGCCAGGTCTGTTGTAGTAGCCAGCTCATTTAGTACCTTGTTGTGGTGCCACGTGTATTGTCCTTGCCCTAACGACACATTGCAAGCTGAGAGCACATGTTCCAGTGTCATATGTCATCAAAATCCATAATTCTCGCTGTTTGCACGTCGGTCACATCTAAGGGATGCAACTGTGGTTGAAAGTTAGACATTAATTGTATTGTTTCTCTTATATGTACTCTCCCGAAAATAGTAACACTCAACGAAGAAAAGTCAGTGTAGAACCCAGTTTCACCCCGGAAACGGATTTAACTCATCATAAAAGTCTTGCATCGGAATTCGATTGATGCAGAAATTATCACTGGCAGTAATAAGGGAGAACGAGTCTTAATTCCTAGCATTGTCTTAGAACCGAGCGCAGTTTGCCATTTAGGATGCGACGTCGTCAATTCCCAACGATTTTAGCATTTACAATGACGATCAATAAGGCGCTAGGACAATCTTTTGATCACGTAGGAGTTTTCCTTCCTGAACCTGTTATCGGACACGGCCAGCGCTATGTCGCCCTCACACGAGGAACAAATCATGAAAACTTGAAAGTTTTTGTTAAAAACACTTTTTATCAGGGAACATTATTTGAAACACATCTACGCACTTTCACAAGAAATGTTGTCATTAAAGAAATTTTATTTTGAATTTAAAAATATTTTAAAAATATATTACAGTTTTTGATTTACTTCCGTCATTCTGACGGGTTATTGCTAGTATATATATAATTTTCGTGGAAAATGCTGTAAAAATGTTTGTGAAATCTACTTTTTTTAAAAAAACCTACTTTTGGGAATTTTCTTGAAACACGGTTTTAAAATGTTCTTGCAACCTATTTTTTTAAATATATATATGAAACTTTTTTTTTTAAAGTACCGTCAAACATACGCTTTAAAATGTTCCTGAAATCTGCTTTATAAAAATGTTGTTGAAACCCCCATTTTAAAACATCTCTGAAGTCAACTTTAAAAAAAAATGTTCTTGAATCTATTATGTAAAATGTTCTTGAATCTATTATGTACCATGTTCTTGAATCTATTATGTACAATGTTCTTGAATCTATTATGTGCAATGTTCTTGAATCTATTATGTACAATGTTCTTAAATCTATTATGTACAATGTTCTTGAATCTAGTATGTACAGTGTTCTTGAATCTATTATGTACAATGTTCTGGAATCTATTATGTAAAATGTTCTTGAATCTATTATGTACAATGTTCTTGAATCTATTATGTAAAATGTTCTTGAATCTATTATGTACAATGTTCTTGAATCTATTATGTAAAATGTTCTTGAAGCCTATTTTTTTAAAAATGTTTTGCAACAGAAGCTACTCTTTAAAATGTTCTTGAAACCTATATTACTTGTAGAAATGTCTTTCTAAGTCATTAAAAAAAAAAAAAAATTTTTTTTTCTGAAATCTAATTGGTAAAGTGGTCTTGAAAGACACGTCGTTACAGAGATTTACTGAATGCACTAGTAGGCTTTAGGTTTTAAAAAAAGAAGAAAAAAAAGGTAAAGTTAGTCCGATCTATCGTACGGGAGTGAAGTGTTAAAGATCTCACCATGCTAGGTCCAGCTGTTCTTGAGGTGGGATAAGCAGTTCTCTTTCTCACTGCCTTTGCCTTTCCTAACTCCCGAGCAGAGTTAGGTACTCAGTTACATCTAAGTAGACTGGAGCGTGACGCCACCAAATTTCAATCCCGGAATCTTGTAAATGTTCCACGCCAGGAAAACACTCTAACCGATTAGCCAAACAGACGCTTACGCTTTATACTGAAAAAAAAAAAAATCATACGATAAAACGTCTTTAATACTTCCATACGTGCTGAGTAAACAGTTTTCAGAAAAATGGCTGCAGTGTTTGCAATGGCATCTACTTCCTGTTTTGTCCTTTCTCAAGCGCATAGATGATTTTCCCGCGTGTTTCCTATTATCCGATATTTATGTCGTACAGACCCGTCCCAAAGGAGGTGCACACTCATTTATCTATCTTTGTTGTTTACCAGAGACAGCTTCCATTTACGCCCTAGGTATTTTAATAAATACTTAAAGAGTGCTTTAATGAGTCTGTTAATTTCTTCATTGCGTTAGAAATTTTTGCGGAATTTGTTAATTTCTTCATTGAATTATGGCTCAGAAGTTTGCAGAATTTGTTAATTTCTTCATTGAATTATGGCTCAGAAGTTTGCGGAATTTGTTAATTTCTTCACTGAATTATGGCTCAGAAGTTTGCAGAATTTGTTAATTTCTTCATTGAATTATGCCTCAGAAGTTTGCGGAATTACAGGAAGAAGCCAGGGTCTCTGAGGGGACATAGACTGAATACAAACACTGCTCCGTCATGCATATCGCAAGAAGCTGCTATTGTGAATTTGTACATGGGACTTGCAACCTCAAGATAAACAATAAACTGCTACGAAAATCAACATTGGAAACGACACTCAAAGACTTGATCGCGATTTCATTCTTTCCATCTTTCTTTCCGCCTTCTAATTCCGTCCTCCATCCTTTCTTCCTGAAAATGAGGCCACCAGACTCAAATAACATCTTTTGAATAAACTAAAAGTCTGACAGACAGACATGCATCCACGTGGGGGAAAATCTGCAGACAGTAGCACGTCTGCTCCAAGAATGTCGACAACCTGGCAGGATCAGATTCACAACAAGGCTTTCACCAACCCTTCTGAGGGAAAAACTGCATGCCTATGAGAGAAGAAGGAAGCAGACTGCAAACTTTATGAGAGAAATAAATAGATGTGGTTATAACAGCGACCGACGAAGAAGCCACTCATTTAAAATTATTTCCTTACACCGTATAGCGTCCAATTGACAGAGTGGTTAGAGCGACAAAGGTACCGGGTTTGAATCATGGTACCGATACGCTCCAGTATACCCAGCTGTAAATGGGTATCTGACTTTGAGTTAAGGAAGGAAAAGGCAGCGAGAGAGGGAACTGGTTACCACACCTCTCGATGCTGGACCTAGTATTGGGAAGTCTCTAACACTTCACTCCCCTACGGCAGTATCTGTTATCGGACTACCTTTTATTGTTACACCGTATACGTGCTTCCTACTTTTGACACAGGCAGGAGTAAGAAAGGTAGAGGAAAACCAAAAATAACATGGAAAAGAGAACTGGAGACACATGAAGGGGATTCAAGAAGACATGAACAGACCTGGACCTGATGGCACGAGACAGGAAGACTTGGCATAAGTGTGTTGAAGGCCAATGCTCATTTATGAGCAGAAGGTGTTGATTAAGACACAGGGAGTAGGCGGTTTATTTCGTAGAAGTGAGTGTAAGAGCCAGACCTTCCACAGGTAGTACCGTATGAACAATTATACACGTTAAAACTATCACAGGAGAAGAATTAAAACCATCATCTTAAACTTTAGCACCTGCGCCGCATTTAGAAAACTGAGTAGTGGGAATAGGTAAATAGATCGTAAATACTTAACAGTTCTTTAATCTCATCATTAAAAATAATGTACGGTTATTTATAAAATTTTTGCATTGATCCTTACTATATTCTTTACAGTTTTTCCTCGCGCGAGCGCTACATATAGTTGACCTTGAGCAAAGACTGTCTTACGTAGGTATACACCTACATGACCAAATGACTGTCCCTATTCTTTGTTGCTTGTCACGGCAATAGCTAAGATCACAAGAAACTGGCGACGTCTTAAGATCACAAGAAACTGGCGACGTCGTAAGATCACAAGAAACTGGCGACGTCTTAAGATCAAAAGAAACTGGTGACGTCTTAAGATCACAAGAAACTGGCGACGTCTTAAGGTCACAAGAAACTGGCGACGTCTTAAGGTCACAAGAAACTGGCGACGTCTTAAGGTCACAAGAAACTGGCGACGTCTTAAGATCACAAGAAACTAGCGACGTCTTAAGATCACAAGAAACTGGCGACGTCTTAAGGTCACAAGAAACTGGCGACGTCTTAAGATCACAAGAAACTAGCGACGTCTTAAGATCACAAGAAACTGGCGACGTCTTAAGATCACAAGAAACTAGCGACGTCTTAAGATCACAAGAAACTAGCGACGTCTTAAGATCACAAGAAACTAGCGACATCTTAAGATCACAAGAAACTAGCGACGTCTTAAGGTCACAAGAAACTGGCGACGTCTTAAGGGGCTCCACTGCAATGAAAACTGGATTTTACGTACAAAATATCGATTTATTACTTTTGAGCTTATTTTATTAAATAATTATCGAGGAATCGATTGAGCAAGGTTTTATAACATAAAAAATGCATTTGATGTATCAAAAAGCATATTGTCGGCACTACCCCCATGCTATGATTTTCAAATTTGTGCCGAAAATGCACGATTTCTCTCTAAAACAATCTAACAGAGGAGTCTCAAATTTGGCATGCATGTAGTACACATCTATATCTTTAAAGTAACACATCTGCATTTTTGATATTTTGGTAATTTTCTTTTATAAATTAAAAAAAAAATTTTTTTTTAATTTTTTTTCACACAAATATAGTTTTTTTTTTTTTAATCATTAAAAATAGAATTTTAAACTTATCAAAATAATCATGAGTAGCACACATCTATATCTTTAAAGTAACACATCTGCATTTTTGATATTTTGGTAATTTTCTTTTATAAATTTAAAAAAAAATATTTTTAAAAATATTTTTTCATACAAATATATCTTTTTTTTTAAAATCATTAAAAATAGAATTTTAAACTTATCAAAATAATCATGAGTAAAATTGTTTTAATTGCCAGTCACAACATGTGCGTTCCAATGTGATAAAGTTTGGTCAATGGGAAACAAGATTTTTGCTCTTGAAAATTGGTGAAAAACCCAATATAGCGGTTGTTTTTTTGGTTACCATGGTAGAAGGAAAGAAGAAAAATTAGGCAAGACAAAGGCGAGACGAGAGGAGGAGCTGCAGAAAGCTGAAGGAGGTGCAGCATATAGTGCTGGAAATTTTAAACACATTCAGCCCCCCAGAATGGAGTATACTGGACAAGACAAGTCACTCGGTGACTAAAATGCATTTTTCTCAAAACTAACATTTTATTAACAAAAAATGTTATTTTTTTACAAACTATCTAATAGATCAGTCTGAAATTTGGCATGCATGTAGGACACATATATACCTTTAAACTGACAAAGGCTTTTGTGATATTTTGGTAATTTGCTTTGATATATTTTTTTTAATATTTTTTTTTCATTTTTTTTCATACAAATATAGTGTATTTTAAAAAATAATCATTAAAAATAGAATTTTAAACTTATCAAAAAATGCCTATCGCAAATTGTTTTAATTGTCAGTCATAACATGTGTGTGCAATTTGATAAAGTTTGGTCAATGGGAAACATAAGTTGTTAGCTCTCGAAAATTGGTGAAAATCCAAAATGGCGGATGTTTTTTTTTGGTTACCATGTAGAAGGAAAGAAGAAAAATTAGGCAAGATAAAGGCGAGAGGAGGAGCTGCAGGAAGCTGAAGGAGGTGCAGCATATAGTGCTGGACAATTTTAAACACATTCAGCCCCCCAGAATGGAGTATTTTGGACAAGACAAGTCACTCGGTGACTAAAATGTATTTTTCTCAAAACTAACATTTTATTAACAAAAAATGTTATTTTTTACAAACTATCTAATAGAACAATCTGAAATTTGGCATGCATGTAGGACACATATATACCTTTAAATTGACAAGGGCTTTTTTTGATATTTTGGTAATTTGCTTTGATATATTTTTTTAAATATTTTTTTTTCATTGTTTTTCATACAAATATAGTGTATTTTTTAAAAAAAATCATTAAAAATAGAATTTTAAACTTATCAAAAAAAGCCTATGACAAATTGTTTTAATTGTTAGTCACAACATGTGTGTGCAATTTGATAAAGTTTGGTCAATGGGAAACATGAGTTTTTAGCTCTCGAAAATTTGTGAAAATCCAAAATGGCGGATGTTTTTTTGGTTACCATGGTAACCACATCTTTTTTAACAAAATAAACTAGAATTTGGTTCATGGACATACACTGGGTCTATTGAGCACATAAAAAGTTTGAAAATGTTATTAGAACAAAAGTTAGTTTTCACTGTAGTTGAGCGTATTAAGATCACAAGAAACTGGCGACGTCTTAAGATCACAAGAAACCGGTGACGTCTTAAGATAACAAGAAACTAGCGACGTCTTAAGATCACAAGAAACTGGCGACGTCTTAAGATCACAAAAACTGGCGACGTCTTAAGATCACAAGAAACTGGTGACGTCTTAAGATCACAAGAAACTGGTGACGTCTTAAGATCACAAGAAACTGGCGACGTCTTAAGATCACAAGAAACTGGCGACGTCTTAAGATCACAAAAAACTGGCGACGTTTTAAGATCACAAAAAACTGGCGACGTCTTAAGATCACAAAAAACCGGCGACGTCTTAAGATCACAAGAAACTGGCGACGTCTTAAGGTCACAAGAAACTGGCGACGTCTTAAGGTCACAAAAAAACTGGCGACGTCTTAAGATCACAAGAAACTGGCGACGTCTTAAGATCACAAGAAACTGGCGACGTCTTAAGGTCACAAGAAACTGGCGACGTCTTAAGGTCACAAGAAACTGGCGACGTCTTAAGGTCACAAGAAACTAGCGACGTCTTAAGATCACAAGAAACTAGCGACGTCTTAAGATCACAAGAAACTGGTGACGTCTTAAGATCACAAGAAACTGGCGACGTCTTAAGATCACAAGAAACTGGCGACGTCTTAAGATCACAAGAAACTGGCGACGTCTTAAGATCACAAGAAACTGGTGACGTCTTAAGATCACAAGAAACTGGCGACGTCTTAAGGTCACAAGAAGGCTGGTAATGCTTAATGCGTGGAAAGAAAACCCGTTCAACTTAATTACTTTCCGTGATTATTCTTTGTATCTGAGTCAGTACGTAATTATTTTCAGATCTGGACGGAATTATTTTTAAGCCCCAAAAATTTACATACACATAATTTTACATTAACTGACATTGTGTGTCTAATCATGAGTTAGGTATAACATATTATATATCAAATTAAAGTACATTGGCTGGACAATATGAATCTATACACATTTTTAGCTAATATTATGTTATGTTAATGTTATGATAGATAATATGTATATGGAAAAAAAGATAATTTAAAATTTTGAACAAAAATTCTCCACTTACCTAAGGCTTGTAACATAAGTTGTTATCACAATACAGTTTCACTGCTCTCTTTATGTAGGTAATCCATTTAGAAAAGCAGAAAAAAATTAGAAAGTTGTTATTGATCACTGTTCACATATTAGTAACATATGTGCAATGAGGAAATTCCAGTAAAATTTTTTGAAAATCCAGAACTCACATCCTAATCATCAATGCCCAAGAAAACATAACCACAGACACAAGAATGGCACTAATATTTCCAGTAACAAATTATAGAACATTGTAAGAAGTGGAGATGGGTATAATTAATTAATTATTACTGCTGTGGTATTGTTCGAAGCAGTACTTTGCGCAAAGTGGAGGATTGCCAGTGCATCCTTTGCACACAAAAGAACTTCTTGATTTTTTGCAATGTATGCACTTCCTTTGGCTGCCAGACCACATGATAAGGTGCTGAGCTCCTTGAAATTTGCCTACAAGATTTGAAATTCTGGGTCTGCCAGGTAACAGCAAAGAAGTTCCATTCTGTATATCCTCTGGCATCAAAGTAGCTGCTGTTGATGTCAGTTCATTGACAAGTGCCATTTTGAAATCGAACATGCTATGCTTTGATTTCTCCTGTCTTGTCAGACTATAGAGAACAAAGGCATTACTCTGGCATATCTCCATGAGCCAGTGAAACAGTTTTTTTCCACCATTTGTATGTTTTGCGGTTGAAATTGCAGTAATATGACAAAAGCTGGTCAACATGGTCACATCCATTCATTGAATAATTATAATCATGTACAATTTTAGGTTTTGTTCTGGTCTGGTTTCTTCTACCAAGCACAGTAATATCTCCTGTTGAAGCTTTTGATGAAGCAAGAACAACAGGTTTTTTAGACTTTTTATCTTTCCATCCAGTGATAAGAATTGAGTTGTTTTCATCCAGGTAAGACTTTGTTTCTAGGTGTTGAAGTCTCATTGTCTTCACTGCAAGGGGAAAGTTTTTCCTGTTAATGTTCAGAGTACCTGTAAAATAGGTTTTCTGACTGAGTACCTATAAAATAGGTAGTATAATTTCAGCAAAAACATGGTGAGTTTCCAAGTGTGCCAGTTCATCATCATGATATCCAAACGTTGCTGATGGGTAGCCATAAGACAAGTTCAGACTCTGTCAGCGTCTAGGTCGACCCCTTCCCCTTTTTCCAGGGACCATGCCTTCCATCACTGTTTTTTTTCCAGACTATTAAAAACATCAGCTTCCTGACCGATGGTATTTAGGAGCCAAGTGGTTTGTGAGTGCAGTAGTGTCTTTTTTTTCTGTCCAGGGTATTCTCAAACCTTCTGTACTTCATTTCGAATGATGTCCATCAAGATCTGAGTGTCCCAGTAGTGTCTGAAAAACCTTCACTGCCGCCATGCCTCCATCAAGATCTGCCTCTGGAACATAGAATGTCTTTTTTCCAAAATATGTAAGTAAATTGATGACGTAACCAGTTGTGGAATCACACAGACCAAAAACTTTAATATGATATTTTTTTGGCTTGCTTGAATTGTACTGCTTGTACTGCCAACGGCCGGTCCATCCAACAACTACAAGGTATTTCGTCAAGTGACAGATTTTCATATGGATAAAAGGCATTACTAAACTTTTCTATGAGAAGATTCATAAAGGGCTCTATTTTTGCCTTATTATCTGAATCACACTTTGAAAAATGGAGTATTGTATGAAAAATGCTTTCAAACCGGTCACGCTTGAACATTGTGTGATAAAATGAAGTATAAAATATTTATTTTCTCGACCAGTAGTGTTAGATGCTTGGACGATTATCAATTCCCATCGCAATAAGAATTGTTAAAATGTTTATAAGCTCATAAATAGTAACTGGTGTCCAGTTTAAGTAAACAGATCTTCTTTTGTGTGGATTATTTATCACGCATTTATATGATGTATGTTCATTTATTGACTGACACAAAAGCTGAAGGACATCATCAGTCAGTAGAGCTCTGAGACAGTCTAACGGTGTAGAGCTCTCACTTAGGTTAGCATGAACACCTGGTGTCGTGTGTGGCACAAATCTAAAAGAATTACAGGTTGACCCTTCCTTTACTTCTCTCTATGTAGATTTAGGAGGTTCAGACACTGTCTTCCTCCTTTTTGTTGCATTACCACTGGGACCTGGTTGGGAAGACGCCCCCTTGTCTGCTGATTGTGAGTTGATGTCTATGGATTCGTCAGAATCGCTAGTAACCCCTTCAAAGCCATTATCAGAAGACGAATAATTAGTCTCACTTTCGCTATCCATTACACTTTGTAACAAGTCTCTGGCCTGTAAAGCCGTTAGACGCACTGGACGTGTCGATGTCAGTCCATTTTTTTCCTGTGTGTGTTTCGGCTATTATGATGTTACGACAAAACACGAATAAAAATGAAGATAAATGTGTAAAATTCCCTCCAAACTCGTACAAAGCACGTTCAATTTGGCACAGTTTTGTGTTTACTTCCGTTCGAGATAAATTCCGGGCAGTTTAAAATATCAGAGTGGAAAGAAACAACGAAATAATTCTGGATCTTTTAAAAGATCATACGGACACAGCGGTCGGCCTTGGCGTCTTTAAATAGATCTTACGTACGGAATCACTTTAACAGAATGTTAAAGATAAAATATGGAAAAGATATTGGGTACCTCTTTTATTATGAAACTTACTTATTAAGCCTGGCCAATAATGCTATCATTTCCACTCTCCCAAAAATACCACCCACCCAGTATGAGAATCAGAAGGCTGAAGATCAAGATGGTTCACTTCACTATTTTCATTACAAGATACGGATGAAATATGATATTGTTGTGGACGATTAGTCTAACAAACGAGATACGTTAATGATCAAGAAACCGTCTCGTTAGGAATAGTGTACGCTATTATTTTTTTTCTTTACATCTGTTATTTTGCTGTTATACCCTGTTCAACCAAAACCCGTTGAAGGGTTAAAAACGGTTATATTGGGGTATATAGGGTGTTAACGTCTTTGCTGGTATCACTTTCCTAGTCCTGGAAATGACTGGTCCTGAAAAGGACCACTAGCTGCCTGTTTGGTCCCTACTCGTTGTTGTCTGTTTCGGCTGTGTGTTGTTCATGACTGTCTTTATTATATTTGGTAGGAGGTCCTTTAGGGTTTCGGTAATTATTTTGTCTTCCGCTTCTTTGCTTCTTTCTCTTCCTTGATTGCTTTTTGGAGGGCGTTCCTCTACGATTTCGGTTCTTATTTTGTCTTTAGTTTCTGTGCTTCTTTCTCTTCTTTGATTGCTTTTTGTTATGATATCTTCGATGATCCTTCTCTTTGTTTCAATTCTTTTGAGGACTTCTTCGTTCTCTTCCTTTAGCTCTGCGAGTTTGGCGATGTCGACTTCTATTTGGTGTTTGATGGATTTCATTTCCTGTAACATTGCCTGGGCGCTCTGTAAGGCTCCTATTGTTTCGTCTCTTATGGCATCTGAGTCTTCGTTGTGCTGCCTGTTCTTCTCGACTTTTAGTTTTTGTTCTATATCTCGCACCTCTGTGGTTAGTTTTACCAGCTGCTCTTGTGTGCTGTTCCTGTTTAGCAATGCCACCTGAAGCCACTCGGTGTCTAGCTTCTCTGAAGGAGATGTTTTTGGTTACAGATTCCTTCAGTATGGCCTTTGTCTCATAGAAGATCGGACATCCACGGTATCTTGCCCCGTAGTTCCCGAGACAGTTTGCGCAGGTTCTGTTTGAGTTGCGCACTTTATAGTTGTTATCCTTTTTCGCGTGAGGACACATTCATTGTAAGAGTGACTTCCCGCACAGTACCGACAAATTGTCTCTCTCTTGCATATTTTCTTAGTGTGCGAAAATTGCTGGCAGTTTGAGCACTGCATAACAGGAGGAATGTACTCTTCTGTTCTTCGACATCTATCGTCTAGGTTGAGTTGACTTGGTCTTGAAGTCCCCTCGGTAGTTAGGATAACTAGGTTTGTGTCCTTCTTGTCCCATGTCTTCAGTCTTTCAGCCTGTGTTATTGTGATAAAAAAAAAAAAAAAAAAAAAAAAAAAAAAAAAAAAAACTGCATGCTGGAGACTCGACTACGACATCTTGTTTTGGCGTGTTCTCCCTATCTCACTTGTAGAGGCCCCCAAACCCCGCCAAAAAACCTCCTCTGATAGAGTCAAGTTAATAATGACCTATCACCCTCACAGCACTGCTGTCAAAAGGATCCTGTTTCGCCACCTACCTCTCCTCCAAGCTGACCCAGTGGCGCGGGAAGCATTTAGTGAGCCACCCTTGCTGGCATATAGACGGGACAAAAATTTGAGGGACCTCCTAGTCCACAGACGTCTGAAAACCGTCAACGATGGCCACTTTGGAACCAAGCCATGTAACCGTACACGATGTAAGACATGTCAGTATGTAATCGAAACACGTTCAGTCTCATTCCCTAACGCCAAGTTCACCATCACCCATGGCTTCACATGTGAGTCACGCAACGTCATTTATGCTATTATATGCAAACGTTGCACCATTACGTACATCGGCCAAACGGGCACACGACTGGGCGACCGATTCTGCAGACACCTCTATGACATCTCTCAGTTTAATTCCACACCAGTGGCCATCCACTTCAATGGCCCTGACCACCACGGTGCCACTGACATCCAGGTGACAGCCATCAGATACTGTTCCTCGGACGCCAACAGTCGGTTTCGCCAGGAACAACGCCTCATCCATCTTATGGGTTGCCTCAAACCACACGGTTTGAATACCCAACATTCTTTTGTCTGAGACGCCTTTCTCTATCGAGTCCCTGTTGTATTATGACTTTCTACTTTGATGCGATCATCCTTTTTTTTTTTTTTTTTTAAATTACTATTTTTTTTTTTAAATTTAATAATTTTATTTATTTATTTTTTTAATTTGTTTATTTATTTTATTTTATTTTATTTTTTTTATTTTTTTTTAATTATTTTTTTCCTTTATTATTTTTTATTTTATTTATTTCTTTATTTAGTTTTTATTTTTATTTATTTATTGATTTGTTTTAAATTTATTTATTATTATTATTTATTTATTTATATTTTATTTATTTATTTTATTTATTATTTATTGATTACTTTTTTCTCACTCTTTTCCAGTCCTTGTTTTTATTATTTCTTATCTTTATGTACTGTCAACTTCCTCTTTCCGGTTTAGTGGCAGCCATCCTGCTTTGCTTCACATGTGACTGGACTTAATATTAAGGGAGTTTTTTTCTCTTATTTTTATAGTTTCATGTTCTCTACTTAATTCTCATTTTCTTTCCCTCCTGTCTCTTGTTTGTCTGTCCCTGACGAAGGCCTTGTGGCCGCAACGTAGGTTTTTCTTGTCCTTCTCCTTGTAAGACGTATTACTATTTGTGTGGGTGTGTGTGTGTTTTTTTTTTTAAAATTTTTTTTCACTTGTTTTGGCGGTGGATTTACTTTGTCGGGCTTCAAAGCATTGTTACCCTCTGTCGTCGAAGTTGTGTGGCCGTGTTTTGCAGATGTTGTCTGGTCACTGCACAATGGAGCCACCGCCTCGACATCTTGTTTTAGCGGTGATGTTGCTTTGTCAGGCTTCGGAGCCTGGTTATCCTCTGCCTTCGAAGCTTTGGGTTGATCATCGGTCGTGGTGTCAATGGTTGCGTTGTTCGGCTTCTGAGAAGGACCGGCCCCGACGCTAGTAGTTGGGGCAGTCGTGCTCTCCGGCTGACTGTCTTTGTTCTTTGCAGATTCATGTTTGCTGTCAAGTGTTGGAAAGCTTCTATAGATTTTCCTCTTTTTTGCTTGTGGCTTGGTACGAATAATTTTAGTAAATTGCTATCGTACAATGATAGTGACGATCGGAGTCTGATCAAAGTGAGTACGCTATTTAATTAATTTTTTTAAATATTTATTGTAAAACTTTTGCCTCGTTATGGCGAGGCGCGTCCCGTTCAACCTAGTCGGTTATATTAGGGCGCATGTCCAAACATAAAATTTTTTTTTCCCCCTCGCATTGAGGTCGCATTTTTTTTCCTCGCATGAGGTCGCATTAACTCGCATGAGTCGCATTGGAACACGGCCAACACAAACGCATGTCCCAACTTTTTTTTTTTTTGCCTCGCACATGAGGTCACATTAGCACCCGCCCAAACCCGGCCCTGGTCAAGACCACATGTCCCAACTTTTTTTTTTTTTTTTTTTCCTCGCATGAAGTCGCATTTTTTTTCCTCGCATGAGGTCGCATTAGCACCCGCCCAAGCCTAGCCCTGGTCAAGACCACATGTCCCAACACAAAAAGACCCAATGACAAACAAGTGTCACTGTAATGATCCTCTGTGTTCTCACACAAAAGATCTAATGACACATAAGTGTCACTATACTGATCTTTTGTGTCGGGCGCATGATTATATCTGGGCGCATGTCCCAACTTAAAAGACCCTTAGATCTGAAGTATTGGTGATTTTTGTGAGTACGCTATTTTTTTTTTTTTATTATTAATGTGTTTGCTACTTCATTTTGTAGCACGCCCCTTTCAACCATCTACCATGTACATGGATTTGTTGGTTATATCAGGACGTGTTTCTTTTATTGTAATATGTTTTTGTTTGTATTTGTTTTATATTATATTATCTCTAGTCGGTATTTTTCCTTTTGTAGTTATAGTTCAACATGGTTTTTAAAAAAAAATTCCAATATATGCTATTTTCTAAGTTAGTATGTTTTTGATTTTTACTGGATGGTTTATTTGGTTAATCTGTATGTTTCTGGGGCGAGTCTTTCACCAGTTTGGACTACTGGTTCAATTCCTTATTTGATTTTTATATGTTAGCTTTAGTTTTTGTAATATAGTGTTTTATTAACTTTTGCATTTCTGAAGGGCTCTTTGTGCCTATGAGATTTTCTACACTCATTTCTACCTTGTGGTTACTACAGTATGTCTTAATGTTTTGCCTCTGTTGGTCATATTTTTTTGCAGTCCACTAGAAAGTGCCTAATTGTGTTTGGTTCTTGACACTCTTCACATGTGGGTTCCTCAATCATGAAATATCCAGTTCCCAGCTTGAGTCTCAGCAATTTTTTATTAATTGGTATTTTTAGTTCATCTTTTATTTGACATTTTTTGCTTGGTTTTTTAAGGATTTTATATGAGTGTCTTGCTTTTTTACTTAGGTCCCATGCTGTTATCCATTCTTTAGTTATTTTTTGAGCAATTAAGCTCTTAATTTCAAACTTCACTAAGCCTACTTCAATTTGGTTATGGCTAGTTCTCCCCCCTTTGGCTTCTTTGTCTGCTAGCTCATTTCCTGCTATCCCCACATGTGATGGTATCCATGTTAGTGTTGCACTGCATCCTATATTTTGTAGATATGTATTAACCTGTAGTATTTCCTCTATAATGTCTGGCCTGCTGCCTTCTGTTCTGTTTCTGATTGCTAGTACTGATGATAGGGAATCTGTGAGAATGGTTACTTTTTTTTGGTGGATTTTCTGCAGCTATTTCTAAAGCTTTTAGGATTGCCACTAATTCTGCTGTAAAGATAGATGTATTACTTGTTACTTTGTATCTTTTATAAATTTTTAATTTTGGTATTGCTATTCCTGCTCCTAATTGTCCTTCTTCATCTTTGGACCCATCTGTATATATAGTTAGGCTATTATTTGTATACCGTTCTATGTACTCTAGTGTTTTACTTTTTGCTGAGATTATGTCGTTAGATTTATTTATGATCTTTGATAAGTGGGAGTCTGTTTTCTGGCACTTTTAATTCCCATGGTGGGATCTTTGCTTTATACAGAGCACTACTGTTTATCGCATTAAACAGGTCTGGGTATTGATCCACTTCATCCATTGTTTTCCACCCTGACGGGTATCTATTATGGTTTAATGGAATGTGGCCTATGTACTGGTTACCCCTATCAAAGGTATTATGTGCCGGTGTGAGTTGGATCTTTTGCCACTCTTTGCCCAGTAGCTGAATCTCAGTTCTTTTCTCCTTAGCTCCAGGGGTATAATGCCTAGCGCTATACTTCTAGTGCTTCTGCTGATGTTTCCCTTTGAGGCACCTGCTATTATTGGACAGTTGCCTTGGTTTTGGGGTACTGTGTTTAGTTTCTTTTTTTCCTTATTGCTTGGGGCGGACTGTGTCTATTGTTTCTTCTTATTGCTTGGGGCGGCATGATGCATAGGGTCTGACACTGGCATAGTCATGTTTGCCTCTAATAAATGATTTATAGTCATTTGACCTTTTTGTCATACTTTATGCTTTATTAATGCTTATGAGTCAATTATATTGTTTTTAATTAAACGACCCTCTACGGAAAAATCCATTCCCTAAGTGGATGTTTTTTTAAACGTTTTAGAATTAAATCCCCAATATGTTTTCATCATCAGTCAGATACTTCGTTTTAATCTATTTTGTTTTTTGTACTGTTTTATAGAGGAATGGATAAAGATTTTTCTTCCCGTTCTCCCATATCGCTAAGCAATCATCTGCAAAACGTGAGATAGTGTTGTTTTTTAAGAGTCCTAAACAAACTCGGCCGCGCCCATATGTCGTTGACCATAATCGATTAAAATAGATTTGTTGATCTTACGTGAACCCCCCAGGTTGGATTTACCATTTCATGATTTCTACTGTAACAAGAACCGATCAGATTCTTATACATTGTGTTTAGCTTTTGTTTCCATTAAATGTATCTAATCTCGTGCGAGAAGTTTTCTAGGTAATATGTAGGTTCTGCCTACTATAACCTATTTTTCCTGATTTTTTGTATTGCACCCTCCCTCCAACACTCATCATATGCTCCATGCTACATCAAGGAATAAACTACTGTCGTTTTCATTCCTTAGAAAGCCTGGTTTTAAACATCATGTTTACACACCTCAGCAGTTGCTCAATTGTACTATTTGGCTTCTAAAGCCTGCCCTGGGTTGGACTGTACAAATTATGCTTTTTCGAGAATAGAAATTTTTATCTGCTGTTGACTATTGTTTCTAACTTTTTCCCTAGATGTGATGTTAACGATATGGGCCTGTAAGATCTGACATCATGTGCTTCCTTATCTGGCTTTAAGTATGGGGATGGACTACTGCGGTCTTCCATGAACATGGTATTTTTTTCCCGTGATGCCAGATTTGTTGTAGAGGGATGCAATCACTCTTAGAGTTGTATTTGGTACCATTTTTGAGGATTTCATAGCTCAGAATGTCTTCCCCAGAGTGAGTAGTTGGTTTTACTGCTAAAGCTCTTTCTATTTTCACTCTGTAATATCTGCATTTCAATACTTACATCCGGTGTGGTTTTCCATATTATTCATCTTTTAATTTTGCTAGCATGTTTTTCGACCTATTTATATTCTGCCTTATCTAGACTGTCCTATTGAAGCTAACCGATAAAAGTATTTAGCTAGAATGTTGGCTTTATTCTCTATCTGTTTCGGCTCATCCTCTGGTATTTAATTGTTGGGAGTTTATTTCTTGCTGTTTTCCATCCATTAATTGCTTTTAGATTTTCTCCAAACTGTAGTTATTTGAAACCTGATGTTTTAGAATGTTTGACAAAATTTTTACTTCCAACTCTTCTTACTTTAGCTCTGAATAGTATTTTATTTGTTTCATTTCTTAATTTTTTTATATTTGTGTAATCACTTCAGTATTTGCTTTTCTATACATTGTAAGGGGACCTCTCCCTCAATTTCAGTTGTTCGAACATCTGTCTGTCCACCATGTAACTAGATATTTTATCTTTGTTGTCTTTTTCCTATTTTTACCTTTTTGTGTTGGTTTACAGTGCTCAGGCATATTCCTGTATTGGTAAATAGTTTATTGCTATTTTTAAATCTCATTTGTAAGTATTTTCATGCAAATATATCTATACAGTTAGATTCAATTGTTCTATGCTTAGTTAACCTAGCTCTAATGAAGGACTACCCAATTTGTTTGCCTTTTTAGTTGAATGTGGGTTTCGAGCTTGTTGGACTAGTTCTATATTTGTCACTTTTAGGTTTTATTTCTATGGTAAGTGGTCTGAGCTGGAGTCATTCAGTACTTTCCATTTATTAGAGGCTAGGTTTTGGTGTTATAATACTTTTGTCTATTGCTGTATCTCTCCACGGTTTATCTGGTTACCCCTTGACACTGAGCCAATCATTTAGTATGAATAGCACAGCACTTTCAAATTAGTCCAACAGTCCTTTATCCTGCAGTATCATTACTGTTGTTACCCCATAGCCTCATGGTGTGCATTAAAGTCACCTACCAAAATGAATCTATGGTCTAATTGTGGTGTTAAAAATGGCAAATGTCCCTATCGGTTATAATACCCTTTGGGGCTATAACTGTTTATTATTTATTAAGTTCTCAGGCTCACTGTCTAATGTTAAAACTTATTCCTTCAATATTTTTCTGTGATGAATTGTTCTCCAATTTAAATATTTAGTAGACTTCATGTCTTAAAAAGGCCACGCCCGCCTCCTCATCCCTCAGGTCTATCATTTCTAAGTGTAATATACCCTAGGTATTCAGTTTTTTTTTGTTTGGGTTTCAGGAGGGTTACTGTAATTGCAAAGATGGGTTTTGCCTTCCTTAAACTGTCCCCCATACGATGACATCAAGTTCATCCCTGGCACCCCTACAGTTCCACTGCCTACTTTTGATAGCTCTAAGGAGTCTTTGGTCCCCCTTAAGTATGGTTAGCTTAGTTATGATTATTGTTTTTAATTAGTTTTTTGATAAGGATCTACTTTTTTTGGTTTTGCACTTAACCTCTTATGTTCCTAAAACTCATCATTCCAAGTAACCATTATACTCTGAACTTCTTTCCTGCGAGGTAAGGAGGTGTAGTTCCACTGTTTCCTTAAATTTTTTTTTCCATATTTTCTATAGGCCTAGCTCTTTCTCCACTCTATTATTTTTAGATTTTCTTCTATATTCCTAGGTGTACATAGTTCTGCTTAATAAAATTCGCATAACCGACCGTTTTTTTTAATAAACGTGGAAGTAAGCATAACATAGTAATTGAGCATTAACCACTAAGGGAGATACACAATATTATTAGCGCCCTTTACAGTTAAGGGGCTCCACTAACAATGAAAACCTGGAATTATACGTACAAAAAATCGATTTATTCACTTTTGAGCTTATTTTAATTAAATAATCATCGAGGAATCGATTGTGAGGCAAGGTTTTAATAACATGAAAAAATGCATTTGATGTATCAAAAAGCCTATTGTCGGCACTACCCTCCATGGCTATGATTGTTCAAATATTGGAGCCGAAAATGCACGATTTCCTCTCTAAAACTATCTAAACAGAGGAAAGTTCCTCAAATTTGGCATGCCCATGGTAAGTACACATGTCTATAATCTTTTAAAGTAACACATACTGCAATTTATATATATTTTGTTAATTTTCATTTATAAATTTATATTATATTAATATTATATAATATTATTATCATAAAATTATTATTATTACATTATATTATATTATAATTACATTAACTATTATATAAATAGTTAAAATTATATTAAATATATTCATATTATAAATTATAAATTATTTTAAAATAACCAGTGTTTTAACTGGTGTTAGAATTTCTTTTTTTATACTGACAGGTTAACAGGTATTCGTACTTCATGATGAAAATGTTGATGGATATCGATATGCCATGACTGAGAGTGTCAAACTGTAATATAATTATTGAAAAGGTAGCATTACTTGAATAATTAGGGGAACTGGAATCGTAATCTTACCCTGAGTGGCAACTGACAGGGCTTTGAGACGGGTGGTTTTCTTCTCGTGATGTGTGCAAGAATTTTGTGTATTGAAGGGAAGAGTTTCTTTCCCGATCTATGGATTATATTAGTCCAAGATATTATTTGAAATGCCAGGGAGTGTGGTCGGCATTACGTATTCGAGAATTTTAGATATATATTGAAGATAATACTTTTTTGAGGCCTTAGAGTTATACCAGCCCGCGATAATTATCATTGATGAAGAAATTCAATGCAAACCATTTGTTCCTAATGGATGTTACGAATGGTTTATTTATGAAATGAGAGATACTGTATAGCTGCTTTGTTATGCCAGCCTATTTTTCCCCATTGATGTACTTACCGATACTAATATTTAAGAAAGTTTTGGAAGTTTGTTCCTGAGGGATATTTATTGTAACAGTGTACTGTGGCTGATGCTGTTGGTTATGCAACCGACGTAACGGATATTTGATACCATTGTTCTGCTTCTCATATATTTAATCCCATGGATAATTTGATGAACTTGATGCTTCAATAGATTTGCTATGAACTGTGTTTCAACAATGTCCCATCACGTGACATGTTGTGGTGTAATAAACTATATGAG
>JAMPIV010012195.1:0-173227 GCA_024509875.1 Oreohelix idahoensis
ATCCAGTCTGCGCTATGTTTTTCTAATATGTGCTGTTTAGGAATTGTCTTACTGGAGAATAGCTTTCTGAACAAAGACATATATGTCTCTATTGATGATATTGATTCTTTACTAATTGGTTTACTGTGTGATATTTTGTTGTGTACTTTCTCAAATGCTTCGCTCAGTGAGTTGAATTGTTCTTGGGCAATAAAAGCTTTGTCAGTTATATCTTGTTTGTCTGTAATTTTCAGTGTTTGTGTGATGATTGCTCTTGTAAGAACTTTATAAACTTTTTGTGTGAGATATCTGTGGCTGTGATCCCCTATGAATGCTCTGCTATGATAAGCCTGTGGTACGATTTTGTGTTTGGCTAGTACCTTGTCCAAGTGTGAGCAAACTGGACCAGACCTAGCACACAGATCTTGAAACTGAAGTTTGGCCCGCGCATCTTGTGCATTTTCAAGTTTAACTTTAAAACTATCTGTCTCCTCCTTATCCTCACAAAGTTCAATGCCTGCCTGAAAAAATTCAATTTTAGCTTCTAATTCTTCTGCCTGTTTCCAGTTCCTACCAAATCTCTTCAAGTTCTTAATAGTATTAATGTTTGCATTTGTCGTAGAATTTTTGATAGGAGAATTAAGACTTGGGATGGTCCCTTCTGAATGGATTAGGATAAGTGATAGTCACAGTGAGAAGCAGTCATAGCAATAGATTTTCCACGAGTGAGGTGGTAGAAATGTGATAGAGGCTGTCTCTGAAATCAAGAAAATCTTCTCTCCTTCACCTATCTTCTACGACAGAATTTAGATTGAGTCAGACAGTCTACACACATATATATGAAATATATATATATATATATATATATATATATATATATATATATATATATATATATATATATATATATATATATATATCCCCTCACATACATACACCCATAAGACGACAGTTAGACGTACAGACGAGGGAAAAACTATGACAATGATTATATGAATAGTTTGGGAAGAACGAACTGACCGGCACGCTGGAATTAATTTTATGAATAGTTTATTTATCAAGACTAAACTTCTCTCACGACATAGCAAATCACATCAAGCATATACGAAAAAATCATAAACAAAAATCAAGAAATGCTTCAAGAATGATAGACCCGTTGGTATGATCCTTCCCTCGATGGATAGCCCACAGTCCCGTTAGAAGAAAGTGATAGCCCAAAGAGTCACAGATACATATGATTTAGTCTAAAATTCTTCCCCCTTTAAGGTATGAACAGACTGGATACTCTGATCTAGTATAAGGGAATAAATATATATATATAGTTAGCAATACCGTGCATAGAGAAATGTTATGACAGCAAAAATGAATGGGTGTCAAAATATCACCATAAAGGGATCGCTCAGTCCAGCATTCACTCTATTCATTTAACTGTGCTCACGTGCATTTTTCAACAACAACAAAAACATATTTTTAGGACTTGCCCATACAGAATCTTCAATGGTAATCTTGGCCGAGAAAACCCCAGGTCCAAAAAGACGGGTTGAATTCACTACTTCCGAGACCATTCTCTTGGGAATACTATTGTTTTGGATGTCTGTTTAAGTCACATAAAATTGTCCAGGCACGAGCGTTTACATCTAGCACAGTGTCAACATCTTAGATTTCAAACGAATGAGGAATGTCAGATCGGTACCTTTTCTTAATATAGGAATTTAGTTGGTAACACCACCACTTGTCAACAGTGTCGGGAAATTTACTGATTGAAATTATGTTGCTGCTGCTGCGTTCGGTTTGTAGTCATGCTAAATCTGCAGGCCTGTCGCCAGGACGAAGTCCACAGTCTTTTCCAGGTCGGCGCGGCAGCCCCATAGCTTCTGCTGGAGCTCATCACCTTTTGGCCAGGTCGCACGTCGCAATTTATAAAGGCACCGGTTGCTTGGGTGGGCCCTTTCGAGGCTAGGGGCCCGGCTCCGCTCCTCCCCGGTTGTAGCTGATAGGAGCGACGCCATGACGTAAGTCGAGATTGTCGCATGACTCCATACCGCAAAAGCGTGTGTGTCCTAATTTTTCCCGGTGTCTGCGCCGTAGCTAACACACTCCGTCTTCGGCAGGCCGGGTTGTGTTTGTTGTTCAGGGTTGTCTCCCATAGCCTTCCCCGTGGCTAGAGCTAATAGCGGCTCTTACTCGCTTGATGCACCCGTCATAGGACATATGGGGGATTTCAGTGGGGGTATCAGTGCCACCTGTTACCCCTCCCCGTCCTGCTGGGAGGACATCGCCGTTTGGTCCGCGACTGCTTATTCGTCCAGCAACGCTGACTTAATTCGCAGCTGACACACCATATCTGGAGGTTGTTCCACTATTCGCCACCCGTGGACGCGCCTGGTTGGGGTCGGTCGCCCCTTTGCCAGGATTGAAATTATGTTACTTGCCACCAAGGCGGAAAAATGACTAGAGTTTTCTCAGGAAGAATCAAATCAGGCTTGATGAACCGTTACTTCTTTAAAGTTCTTGTAAAAGTTATACTTCAAATCTTTAAGATAAGAATGTGTGTTGTTTTCTTCACAGATTATCTCCTTTACTCAAACGCTGGCAAAGTTTGGGTACCACAGTTTCACTATATATAAATGGAAAAAGACACATATCAAATACTTATACATACTATAACTGATGATTTAAACTGCAAGCGTAGCTTGTCTTATCATTTAAATTCCCGTGAAATAAGTTATATTTCAAAATCATCAATCCTCATGAATTAGGAATACATGCGTATTCCGTCAACACTCATGAGGCTTCTAGCATTTATAAGTTAGTTTAGAAAGTTTTTTCTCGTCTGATTATTTTAGCAGTTAAATTAAATTCATTATAGCTACATTGTTGTTTAAGCTAGAAATTATAATTTATTCTGCTTTCCACTGAAACACGTCACTAGAAATTAATACAGACTTATGTATTAAGCGCTCTGCACCAAATCTAACTAACGAAATAAAATAAACGATTTAACACTTTAAATACTTCACAAAATACTAGATATTAATATAATATATATTTACCTCCCCACACAGAACTACAGACTAAACCATGAACTAGAATACTGCAATCTAATGGTAGTCTAGAACTCGGCCACTGGCCAAGAAACTCAGACTTCGCCAAAACACAGATATATGATCTAGCACAGCGATCTGTCTACTGCGAATTTAGAGGACTGAATAAAAAATAAAGTTTAACATTCTGGTTATATCTATGAAACGAAGAAAGGATCCCCTTATTTCCAAAACCAACGCAATCTCTCGTCTTTACTAACACTACGTAACTTAGACGCATACCATGAACTGACACTCGTGCGTTTTCACACCTCACGCGGACCAGGCCAACCGTGAGTGCCTTGTCAGCTGGGATTTCCAGACAAATGTCTCAAACTGCGTCGAGGAGATGTCAGTTATCGCGCCTTTCTGAGCGTTCAGCCGACACCACTCATTGTGGCTGGTGAAAATGCAGACAAATTTGTCGCCTATATGTCTGGCGAAAGCGAATATTCACAGTTTACGTCCACAACGCAATAACCTCCCGAGCCTGGCATCTACGTAATAACCTCACTAGTGCGTTTCTAAATGAGAAACTAAACCCGGCGAAAGTTAGAATGGGAAAATAGTAATGTATATAGTCGCAAACGTACGAATGCGAAAAACACAGGAAAAATGATAGAAATTGTAATGAAATAGAGGATACGTGTGAAAGAAGAAGAAGAGGAAAATATAGGAAATTTAATGATCATAAAACCTATGTGACAGAACGTCCCCCCTTTAAGATATGGAAGCACTCCATGTCAACGTTATGGAAATAAATTTCCTATATCCGTAGCTTCAGTGTGACTGTCTTCTTCCTTCTCATCTCCCCCCTCCATCTCTGTCCAATTCCTACTCAAGTCTACTCCCAAAGTTTCCTTCCTTTGGAATGTCTCCCATGCGCGCTTGAAAGAGCGTCGCCGCTTCTGACATTTTTGAAAGATTTCGTGTGTGTGCATTGGAGTTTCCCTTCCCCTATCGTCATCTTCGTCAGTTTTGGCGATCGTCAGGAGATGGTCGGAGGTCGGCACTGGTATTTCCAAGTATCTCTTTAAGAGACTTAAATGGAAAACCTTTTCCTTTCCTTCAATAGAGATCTGGTAGTTAGCCTTAGAAATCTTTTTCAGGACGGCAAACGGCCCTTGCCATCCGATCTTCAGTTGGTTGTTTCCGGTAGGGAGTAACACCAAAACTTTCTCTCCTGCTTCCAGTTCTCTCTCTTTCGCGACTTTCCTGTATCGGTTAGCGTGCTTTGTGCGTGCTCGTTTAAAGTTAGTCGTTGCTAGGTCCCATCCTAGTTTCAACATTTCCTTTAAATCCGATACGTATTTACTGGCTGAGACAACTGTCTCATCAGCCTTCTGGTCAGCCAGCGACCAAAGTAAGGCTTCAAGCGGCCCCTTGATAGGTCGGCCGAATAAAAGCGTAGCTGGCGGAAATCCTGTGGAAGTATGAGGAGATTCTCTGTAGCCAAATAAAGCTGCCAGAATGCAACAATCCCAATCTTCAGGTTTCCCTTTTGCCAGTCTACTTAACATCATGTTGAGGTTTCCGTTAACACGTTCTACAAGCCCATTTCTGGCCAGAGTATAAGGCTTAGTGTAGATGTGCTGGTCCCTCAAGATCTTGACGATCTCATCCATCAACCGGTTTCGGTATGGAGATCCGTTATCCGTCAGCACTTGCTGAGGGAATCCCAACCGAGTGAAAATCTGCACTAGGGCTTCTGCGACATGCTTGGCATCTGCGCATGTTAGCGGTATAGCTTCTGCCCATAAAGTGCATGTATCGACTAAGGTCAGGATAAACCTGTTCCTTCTTTTAGTCCTTTCTAAGGGTCCTAAAATGTCGATCACAACCCGTTCGAATGGTGTTCCCACTATTGGCATTTCACCGAAAGAGACTGGGGGTGCCCGTTGCTTGGGTGGCCCACGTTGGCACTGGGCACAGGATTTGACATACCTGATAATCTCAGTATTTACTCCTGGCCACCAATAATGAGTGGTTATCCGTTGGTTTGTGGCGTTCTGTCCCATATGTCCGCTGAAGGGAAGAGAGTGCCCCATTTCTAGGATTTGGCTTCTGTACTGTTTCGGTACTAGGAGCTGGTTGTAACCTTGGTCAGGCTTGCCCGTTCTGCGATAAAGTACGCCATCCTTAGAAAAAATGTCCCCGTGCTGTCTGGGTTCCTTAGCCATAGGCAGTTTCCTAAAGCAGGGTGCCAAAGTAGGGTCTTTTGTTGCACTTCTTTAAGTTCCATGGGTAACAAATTAGGCGCAGGCTCCCGTTCCTTCTTGGTTTGCCCTCTTGTAGTTACTGCTGCCACAATCGGCTCTTCCGGTTTCCCAATACACACGTATCTACCGCCAAGTATGACTGGGTAGATTGGATCATCCATAACAGCCGCTTTGATCACGCCTCTGACAAAGTCAGAGTGTATCTCCACCAATGCGATGGGAAGCGCTGTAAGTGCATCACTCTTACGAACTCCACAAAGTTGGACGGTCTCTCCTGTCTCTTGACCGGGTTTAACCAGGTTTCTGGCAACAATGCAATCATACGAAAGCCCCGTGTCAAATAAACAAAGACTTTGAGAACCGTTCAAAGTAACAGTACTTTGCGTTGAGGGTGTTTCCCCAACAGGTTGGGAATCACTGTCAATAATTCCACCTTGCGAGACTGTTAGCAAGCATCCGATGCGTTTAGGCTTGGTGTGCTCACTCTGATTATTAGTCCCGTGCTGAGGGGTTCTCCCTTTGCCACCTTGTCCTTTCTGGCTACGCTGCCATGAAGGGCGGTCGGGTTGATCAGACTGCTTACTGTGGTTGGGGTACTTGTTTTTGTAGAACTTGGATTTTTCAGGAGGGGGGTTTTGAGGTCCTGTTTCTCTGTGGTTATTTTGGTTAGGAGCATGAGAATCATGAGAAAATTGGTCTAGATTATTTTTCCGAAAATGCTCTTCTGTCGGTTTACGTTTTGTGGCCGGTAGTTCATCCAGCGCATTATGATATCGCTCAGACTTTTCTAAGATGTCTTCAAGCTTTTCTGTACCCTGCTCAGCTAGAAATCTCCGGGTATCAGCAGACAAAGTGTTCTTTATTTGTTCGGTTAAAACAAATTCCTCAAGACCTTCATAGGTAGAGGGGAGCTGTGAAAGCTCAAGGCACTTTGTCAAGTATCCCTTTAAACGAGATGAGAACTGCTGGAAAGTTTCAGAGCTCTCCTTCCTGCTGTTGCGAAACAGTTGCAGAAACTTTCACGCAGTCATTTCAAAGCGCTCAAGCAAAGCTTTCTTCAACAAGTCATAGTTGTCTTGTTAGTCACTTTCCAGTTTAGAATAAACATCATAAGCAGAACCTTTAAGGGCCTGGGAAAGTTTCATACACCAACGCGACCTCTCTAAACCGTACAGAGTTGCAATTTTCTCATATTTTTCTAGATACGTGTCAATCTTCTCATTAGGACAAGGGAAAGATTCTAGCGTAAAAGCCATAGCAGTGAGGTGAGTAGATTGAGTGTTAGAAGGATCAATTAAAGAGGAATGAGGAGAAGACTCTCCATTGCTGGAAGTAGAGGCAGCACCACGACTTTGGAATTTTAGAGTTTTAAGAGCCAACTCATGCTGTCTCTGTTTCTCTTTTTCTCTTTCCTCTCTCTCCTCCCTCTCTTTCTCGTGCTGCATCCTGCGAATTTCCATTTCTTCATTAATCTTATACTGCTCTTTAGCTTCAGCTGCTTCTTCTTTCCTCCTTAGTTCTTCTTCTTTCTTTTCGGCGTCATATCTCTCCAGTTCGTCCCTGACGGAAGCTTTCGCTTTGTCACCGTCCAGTCCCTCTTCCATTGCTTCCTGTCTGAGCATCTGTCTCAGTTTCGCCCTTTCTGCCATAGTCAATAGGTAACTGAGACTTAGACAAGAAAGAAATTAAGAAAAAGATACACTAATTCCTACCACTTGCGAGAAAATACCAAACAAAAGATGATATACTTATAACCTGGAATACCACCTCCAAAAATAAAGTATCTAACTATCGCTGCTATTAATCGGCAATAAGCACCTAATGCAGACGACTACGCCAAATAAATGGTAGTTAAGATTACTCACTGAAAAATAAGTTGCTACAGCGGAAACAAAATAATTATTGCAAAAAATTTAAAGAGAAAAAAAATCCATTAATTTTTTTAAATCCACAATAAGATCACCCCTGAAGATAGTTAGGGTAAGAGAGGCAATTTACAAGTCGTAATTGTCTGAACGCACTCCTTAGCTTTGCTCAAATCTCTACTTCTTCAGAACCCTGTGAATGTTATACACTCACAAAACTTTACCAGCGTTTAGTATTTCAAAATCAGTAATTAACATATATTCCGACAAAATGAACCTGTAAAACACATGTATAATGCTCAATAATGCTGTGGAAAAACTATTATTAGCCGTGTGCTCAGCACGCCCATAAAACAGATCGATATGTCTAGGGTATAAATTATTTGTAAAAAGTACAAAACTCACAAGACATCACACTCTTACTCTACATCAGAATAAAGAATCTAAAAGACGAGCTGATATTTGTCGTCTCATTTTCCTATTCAAAGTTCAAAATCCCGATAGACGAGACCCCATTTGTCGTAGATTTTTTGATAGGAGAATTAAGACTTGGGTTGGTCCCTTCTGAATAGATTAGAATAAGTGATAGTCACAGTGAGAAGTAGTAATAACAATAGATTTTCCACGAGTGAGGTGGTAGAAATGTGATAGAGGCTGTCTCTGAAATCAAGAAAATCTTCTCTCCTTCACCTATCTTCTACGACAGAATTTAGATTGGGACAGACAGTCTACACACATATATATGAAATATATATATATATCCACTCACATACATACACCCATATGACGACAGTTAGACGTACAGACGTGGGATAAACTATGACAATGATTATATGAATAGTTTGGGAAGAACGAACTGACCGGCACGCTAGAATAAATTTTATGAGTAGTTTATTTATCAAGACTAAACTTCTCTCACAACATAGCAAATCACATCGGCATATACAAAAAAAATCATAAACAAAAATCAAGAAATGCTACAAGAATGATAGACCCGTTGGTATGATCCTTCCCTCGATGGATAGCCCACAGTCCCGTTAGAAGAAAGTGATAGCCCAAAGAGTCACAGATACATATGATTTAGTCTAAAATTCTTCCCCCTTTAAGGTATGAACAGACTGGATACTCTGATCTAGTATAAAGGAATATATAGATATATAGTTAGCAATACCTTGCATAGAGAAATGTTATGACAGCAAAAATGAATGGGAGTTAAAATATCACCATAAAGGGATCGCTCAGTCCAGCATTCACTCTATTCATTCAACTGTGCTCACGTGCATTTTTCAACAACAACAAAAACGTATTTTTAGGACTTGCCCAAACAGAATCTTCATTACTCAAACGCTGGCAAAGCAGTAAATGGAAAAAACACATATCAAATACTTATACATACTATAACTGATGATTTAAACTGCAAGCGTAGCTTGTCTTATCATTTAAATTCCCGTGAAGTAAGTTATATTTAAAAATCATCAATCCTCATGAATTAGGAATACATGCGTATTCCGTCAACACTCATGATGCTTCTAGCATTTATAAGTTAGTTTAGAAAGTTTATTCTCGTCTGATTATTTTAGAAGTTAAATTAATTTCATTATAGCTACATTGTTGTTTAAGCTAGAAATTATAATTTTTTCTGCTTTCCACTGAAACACGTCACTAGAAATTAATACAGACTTATGTATTAAGCGCTCTGCACCAAATCTAACTAGTGAAATAAAATAAGCGATTTAACACTTTAAATACTTCACAAAATACTAGATATTAATATAATATATATTTACCTCCCCACACAGAACTACAGACTAAACCATGAACTAGAATACTGCAATCTAATGGTAGTCTAGAACTCGGCCACTGGCCAAGAAACTCAGACTTCGCCAAAACACAGATATATGATCTAGCACAGCGATCTGTCTACTGCGAATTAAGAGGACTGAATGAAAATAAAGTTTAACATTCTGGTTATATCTATGAAACGAAGAAAGGATCCTCTTATTTCCAAAACCAACGCAATCTCTCGTCTTTACTAACACTACGTAACTTAGACGCATACCATGAACTGACACTCGTGCGTTTTCACACCTCACGCGGACCAGGCCAACCGTGAGTGCCTTGTCAGCTGGGATTTCCAGACAAATGTCTCAAACTGCGTCGAGGAGATGTCAGTTATCGCGTCTTTCTGAGCGTTCAGCCGACACCACTCGTTGTGGCAGGTGAAAATGCAGACAAATTTGTCGCCTATATGTCTGGCGAAAGCGAATATTCACAGTTTACGTCCACAACGCAATAACCTCCCGAGCCTAGCATCTACGTAATAACCTCACTAGTGCGTTTCTAAATGAGAAACTAAACCCGGCGAAAGTTAGAATGGAAAATAGTAATGTATATAGTCGCAAACGTACGAATGCGAAAAACACAGGAAAAAGGATAGAAATTATAATAAAATAGAGGATACGGGTGAAAGAAGAAGAAGAGGAAAATATAAAAAATTTAATGATCATAAAACCTATGTGACATCATGTGTCTCTTGCGAGTTCTCAAATATCTTTGCGTCTATTGTATCGGCTACCTGTTCTAGAATTCTTTGGTGTTTCAAAACAATGCCTAATAAAATATGAAGGTAAGGAGGAGCTACATTTTCAATTTCAATCTCTAACATTGGTTTGTGTAAACAATTATCGTATTGTGCCACTTGCCTTTTATTCCCTTTCCGATATTTCATATATCTGTTGTAATCTCTTATCAACATGGCCAAACTTCTTGGTTTGCAAGTTGTATGCTCTCTGGATGTCTTTATTTTCTTGTTTTGTTGGAGGCACCACAGATATGGGTATGTTCCTTGAGCTCCAGACAAACCAAACATTTTCATCAACAGGTCATAATAACTAAATAAGAAAACAACAACTTTTTTACCATCCCACTCTAAATCTTTAAGTGACTCTATCTGAGGTTTCATGCCATTCATAAATATTTATAAATTATCATATGTATCTCTGACTTTAGCCATTGATAAAAGGATGTTATTAGATTTAGAATTTGGTTTCTCTAAATTTACTACCTGCATTGTAACTTTGAACTGTGAATGAAAGAAGATATACAAACAGTTACTTAGAATTCTTTGGCAGCCGTCGTGTGCACAGGATTGTCTACCAAAGAACACTAATGGAACAGACCTTATCTCACACACAATAAAAAAAGACATTCATATTATAAATACAAGATGAACAAGACTTGAAAGATAGATCAAAGTATGTGGAAGTAATCTATCTATAGCTTTACATGTTTTCTGACGCTTACATACGTAGCCAAATATCATTATAAATGAATGAGAATGCAAAAACAGATGGTGCTTTACAAAAAGTTATTTTTTTACAACCTTATTTAAGATTTGTGAGTATCAGGAATGCGTTTACAGTAATTTAAATGTTATAAAATCTGGTGACAATATGCTTGTTCTTGAAATGCCAAACTCACAAATCTGACTACCACACATTCTCTAGATATGAAACCAAAAAAAAAAAAAGTATGTGGAAATAATCTTTAGCTTCCCTTCAAGAAGTCGATATAATTATAAACTCGTACGATTGGGCCGATTTTTAGATATTAAATTAATGAAAAGATTACTTATTTTATGAATTTCCTCAAATGATGACGATGTTTTCAAAAGTCTATAACTCCGTCAAAAATAATTTCAAACAAATAAAAATGCAATTGGAAATAGAACACAGAACAAAGTTATAGTACACACAAGAATTTTTGTGCTGTGTTTATCCAGAACGAGTGTGTAATGATTTATATAATAACTGATTTTACACACACATCAGCTGATTTTCCCCGCCAAAACCCCCAGTAATCATTTACGGTGCACATGAAGATTATTACTCGGTGTCAGAATTCCGGTAACCGAAACTAAAAGAGCGCTCTAGTATAGGGTACAAACAGCCGTGTTCATAGCATATGCCCTGATATGATAGAAAGTTTAAATTTTTATAATGATGTCCATTAATAGGGCCTGTTTAAGGTATGACTGTCTCATATATATATATATATATATATATATATATATATATATATATATATATATATATATATATATATATATATATATATATATATATATATATATATATATATATATATATATATATATATATATATATATATATATATATATACACGAGGTGTGTTCAAATGAAACCCGTCCCAGTGGTTTTATAACAAATATATGTAAGGTACATCAGCAGGAGTAGTAGAATTAAATACAGCAATTGTTATGAAGCAAGTACCCACTGGGGTTCTTTAGAAATAGTCACCATAGGTATTCAAACACGCATCCCACTGCTTGGGCAGACGGCGGATGCCGGCCGAGAAAAATGACTTTGGTTGCTTATTGAACCATTTGATCACGGAGGCCCTGATGTCTGCATCGGAGTCGAATCGTTGTCCCTTTAGAGATTTTTTTAAGGGTCCGAACAAATGAAAGTCACATGGTGACAGATCGGGACTGTAGGCTGGGTGTGGCAGAATTTCCCACCTTTTCCTTGCTAACGCTTCCTGCACAATGTTCGCAACATGTGGACGAGCATTGTCGTGCAACAGAATCACACCACGCAAAAGCATGCCGGATCGTTTATTCTTGATACCTGTATGCAGGTTGTCTAGTGTGTTTTTGTAGCGGATGGCATTGATGTTCGTGCCAGGCACTTTAAAGTTTACCAATAGAAGCCCTGCTCACTTGCTTACTTACTTAGTCGTTCCCCTTCTACCGTGAGGTGTAGAGGTTTGGAAGAGAGAGCGCCAGACTATCCTATCGGCTGTCTTCCTCCTGGCCTGGTTTCATTCTAGTCCTCGATCCTTCAAAGATTGTCTAATGTTGTCCTCCCAGCGGACTCTGTGTCGTTTTCGGGGTCTGGATCCTTGGCTCCTTGTTTCCCAAGCTTGTCGTGGTATCCGATCTTCTCCCATTCTGCAGACATGGCCACACCATCTTAATTGGGACTGTTCTACTTGGGTCTGCAGGGGGTAGGATTTAAGGCCTTGACGTATCGTCTGGTTGCGTACCATGTCTCTTCTTGTTACTTCAACCACCTTCCTCAGATACCTCATTTCTGAGGTTTGGATCTGGCTTTTATGGGTTGTAGTCATTGCCCATGACTCGCATCCGTATGTCAAGACTGGGACATAGGTGGAGCGGTATACAGCCATCTTCGTTTTCTTACCAACCTCTCTCTTGCTGAGGAATCCTCGATTTATGGCCTGAAAAAGTCTTCCAGCTGCTGCTTTTCGAGTGGCCAACTCTTCTTTGATGCCTCCCTTTCGGTCTATAATAGCTCCGAGGTATTTAAAGTGGTCGACCTGCTCCAGGACCTGTTCTCCCAGCTTAATCTGATGTTTTCTTTTTTCTCGTGATATCACCATGGATTTTGTTTTAGAGCTGCTTATGACCATCCCTCTCTTCTCCAGCTCTTCCTTCCAGACTTGCAGGTTGGATTGGAGATGTGCCTCTGATTTAGCAATCAGGGCAACATCATCAGCAAATGCCAGCTCCGAAATATAGATCTGTCTCATCTTCCAGTACCCCACTGAATACTTTCTTGTTCTCTCCTTACATGCCTTGATGACATCGTCCATAAGGAGTATGAAGAGGTAAGGTGATAGGATATCACCTTGTCTTACACCAGTTGTGGTCCTGAACTCTTCTGACTTATGGTTTGCTGTCCTAAAACAATTTCTGCAAGACTTGTAGAAGCTCTGTATAGCATGAATCAGAGGTGCTGGAATATTCTTCATTGCCAAACAGTCCCAAATTTTGCTCCAGGGTACCCTGTCAAACGCCTTTTCCAGATCTATGAAACAAAGATGCATCTCACTCTTATACTCAAGGGCCTTTTCACTCAGCTGTCTGAGTGTGAAGATTAGGTCTTGAGTACTTCGGTTTGCTCGGAATCCGCACTGGACCTCATCCAATTGTGGCTCAGCTAGGCGTCGGAGTCTCTGCTCTAGGATTCTAGAGTAGATTTTACCAGGGACACTGAGAAGGGATATGCCTCTATGGTTTCCACACTGTCGATTGTCACCTTTTTTGAAAATTGGTGTCATGATAGCAATCTCCCAATCCTTTGGTATGGTCTTGTTGTACCACGCTGCCTGTAAAACCCTTAAGAGTAATAGGTCGCCTGATGCTCCCATGAACTTAACCATTTCTGGTGTTATACCATCATGCCCTGCTGCTTTGCCCATCTTGATTTTCTCCAGTGCTGCCTTCAGTTCTTCCATCTTTATGTCATCTTCACCATCATTGGTTTTCTTTTATGTGCTAGTGTTTATCATTTCTGATGCTTCACCATGCTCACCATCCAGGAGTTCTGAGAAATATTCTTTCCATCTTCCCATTACTTCCTTCGGGGCAGTAAGCAATTTGCCTTGCTTGTCCTTTATAAATTTGAGAGATCATTGTTTTTCCTTCCTCATGTTCTTTAGGGTCTTATAGAACAATTTCTGGTTTTCTTGTGCATCTTTTTCTAGCTTTTCTCCAAATTCTTCCCAGGACTTCTGTTTTGCTGCTAGCACTTTGTTCTTTGCTTCTGTTCTGAGTGTCACATATTCTCTATATTTTTCCATTTGTCCTGTTGTGTATTTGGCTCCTAAGTATTGTTTCCATGCGATTTTCTTCTCTCTTATTTTCTCTTTGACTTCCTCTGTCCACCAAGGTGTCCTCTTTCTCTTGTTCCCAAGTCGGACTTCACCGCATAGAAGCCCTTCATGGTCAAAAAATGCGGTCAGCATAACCTTACCGGCGGAAATCTGTGACTTGAATTTTTTTGGGTTTTGGTGATCCGGGATGTTTCAATTGCATGCTCGCTGATTTGCTGCATGGCTCAAAGTGGTGGCACCACGACTTATCGCCTGCCACTATGCGCAACAGAAATGCATCACCCTCCTCTTCGTAACGCAGCAGATGGTTCAAACTCCACCCCATGCGTTCTTCCTTATGGTGATCGGTCAGCATCCGTTGGACCCATTGTGAACACATATTTCGATACTTCAGTTTCTTCTTAACCACCATTTGAATTTCCCAAGAGACACAGCGAATTCCTCTGCTAGCGAAAGTAAGCTCAGACGACGGTCCACCCGTATTGCTGCATCAATCTCGGCGGTGGCTTCTTCTGTCACAACAATATGCACCTGACCTGGCCGCGGATGATCTTTCGTTAACTGACGTCTTTCTCGAAACATTCGTGCCCAGTATTTCTCTGTAGTCTTAGACACACTTTTGTCACCATACACTTCTTTCATTCGGAGATGAATGTCGAATGGTCGACATCCTCGGCTGTTAGGAACTGAATCACTGCTCGCTGATCGACCTTGGACGGATTCCTTATCACATCGGCCATTATTTTAACGGTCTGCAGCACAACAAATAAATACTAGGAGAATGAACACTTACACACTTGTACATTCGTATGTGCTTAGTACGTCAGATGTGACGTCATCATGCTCCTCCTACGAATGTCCACTTGGCGCAGCTCGGTCGGGTTTCATTTGGACACGCCTCGTATATATATATATATATATATATATATATATATATATATATATATATATATATATATATATATATATATATATATATATATATATATATATATATATATATATATATATATATATATATATAATAATAATAATAATAATAGCCCCTTCAGTCATAACTGACTATGGGAATGCGCCCCTGAGGTGACAGCCCTCAACTGCTTATTTTCCTGGTGCTCCTTTCGACGTTTTCTCCTCACATCTGCTTCTTGTGTGAGCCTCTCTTCGCCCAATCTGAGGTGGTGCCGTAAATAGCATCGCCACTTAGTGCGATCGGCAGCTTCATCCTCCCATGTTGCTGGATCCATGTCCAGTGCCCTCATATCTCTCTTGCACACATCTTTGAACCTCAGCTGTGGTCGCCCAACTGTTCTCTTGCCATCTGCTAATTGTCCGTAGAAGATATCTTTTGGGATGCGACCATCTTCCATGCGGCGAACATGGCCAAGCCAGTGAAGTCTGCGCTGTCTAAGCAGCGTATACATACTTTGAAGGCCAGCACGTGACAACACCTCGACATTTGTCACTTTATCTTTCCACGAGATGCCGAGGATGCGGCGTAGACACCGCAAATGGAAGGTATTGAGCCTTCTTTCTTGCTTAGCATAGGTCGTCCAGGTCTCGCTGCCATATAGGAGTGTGCTGGTGACGCAGGCATTATATACCGCAGCTTTGGTCTTCATTGTGAGTTTAGAGTTTCCCCAAACACGCGATGTGAGGGGGGCACAGGTAGCTGCAGCTTTGCCAATGCGGCTGGCGATTTCTGTATCCAGTGAGAGTTTGTCATTGATGGTAGACCCTAGGTATGTGAAGTGGTGCACCACTGCCAATTCATAGTTATCGATAGTGATAACTGGTGCAGCACCCACATCCTGACTCAGCACATTCGTTTTCTTTAGACTTATTGTGAGGCCAAAGTCCTTGCATGCTTTAGTGAAGCGATTCATCAAGCTCTGAAGCTCCTGTTGGCTTTGAGTGACGACTGCAGCATCATCAGCAAACAACAAGTCTCTTATAGTGACCCTTCTGATTTTTGTTTTTGCCTTCAGCCTTGAAAGATTAAACAGACGGCCATCTGACCTAGTGTAAAGGCATATTCCTTCAGTTGCATCTCTGAATGCATGTTTCAAGTGTAAGGCAAAGAAGATTCCGAAGAGGGTCGGAGCCAGAACACAGCCTTGTTTAACGCCACTTCGTATATCAAAGGGCTGTGAAGTGCTTCCAGCATATTGGACTGTTCCCTTCATGTCGTCATGGAATGACTTCATCATTTTCAGCATTTTAAAAGGGCAGCCTATTTTCAGGAGGATTTTAAAGAGTCCAACCCTACTAACCAGGTCGAATGCTTTTGTGAGGTCTATAAAGGCGATATATAATGGTCTTTTCTGCTCTCTTGATTTTTTCTGAAGCTGGCGGAGAGAGAAGATCATGTCTGTTGTTGATCTGCCAGCTCGGAATCCACACTGTGCCTCTGGATATATGCGCTCAGCTAACTTGCGTAGTCGCATTAAGATGACTTTGGCAAAAACCTTACCAACAATACTAAGAAGAGAGATGCCTCTGTAGTTATTGCAATCACTTCTGTCTCCTTTATTTTTATACATTGTTACAATCTTGGCCTCTCGCATGTCTTGAGGAATAGTTGTCTCTTCCCAGCACTGGCACAGCATCCTATGCAGGGGATGTAATAGCGTGCTCTTACAGCATTTGATTAAATCAGGAGGAATCCCATCACTGCCTGGTGCTTTGCCAGAGGCTAAGCTATCAATGGCCTTACTGAGTTCCTCTCGTTTGGTTCGGCATCCAGCTCCTCCATAGTTGGCAGACTATTGACAGCATCAAGGGCTGCAGGCGTAACGGTATTGTCTCTAGCGTAAAGCTCAGAGTAGTGCTCGACCCACCTCTCCATCTGCTTACCCTTATCGGTTAGCTTCTCTCCGCTGATGGTTTTTAGCGGTGCCGTCTTACTTTTATGGAGGCCAAGTGCTTTCTTTATATCGTCATACATTTGTCTAATGTTGCCTGTTTGCGCTGCGATCTGGATGCTCTCACTGAGCTGGAGCCAATAGTCATTTGCACAGCGTCGAGCAGTTTGTTGAACTTTCCTTCTCGTAGCCCTCAGGATCTATAGGGTTCTGGCACTCGGTGAACGTTTGTATTCATTCATAGCACTGCACTTAGCTTCAATAACAGGTGCCATCACATCTGATGAAGCGTCAAACCAGTCATTTGACTTTGCTGTTTTATTACTAAAGGTTGCAGGTGCAGTACTTTGAATGGTGTTCCGTAGATGCTCCCATTTCTCTGTAATAGTATCACCATGCTGAGGGCTACTGAGCACTTTCTTGAAGGACGCAGTGAATTGAGCGATCATGAAAGGGTCTGACATCTTGCTGGTATCAATGCGTGGTTTCCCTTCATGTCTGACACGATAGAGTTTTCTTGGTTGTGCACTGATTTTGCAGCAAACCAAGGAGTGATCTGTGTCACTGTCTGCACTATGGTACGAGCGCGTGGAGAGCACAGACCTGAGGTGTTGGTCACGCAGAGATCATGGTGGACGCACAACTCTAAGAGCCGTTGTCCATTTTCATTCATCTTGCCAATACCAAACCTGCGAAGACATGAAGGCCATGAAACATTATCGGCACCCACTCTAGCGTTAAAGTCACCAAGGAGAACAAGCTGTTCTTGCCTAGGTATGCTTTTGATTACTGCTGCTAGATTCTCGTAGAACTCATCTTTAGCTTCTGAGGCAGAGTACAGAGTAGGAGCATACACACTGACAAGGGTGATGGGACCTGTGCTAGTTTGCAGGCGGAGCGTTAACAGGCGTTCTGATCCATTCTCGCCTGGTTCAACCATGTTAGTTAGCGATTTTTTTACCGCAAAACCTACTCCGTGTTCTCTAGCTTTATTAAGATCTTTCCCTTGCCAATAAAATGTGTAGTCCTACTCGCTCGCCGTTTCAGAGCCCGCCAGGCGCGTTTCCTGAAGTGCAGCTATATCCACCTGAAGTCGTTTACGCTCATCATTAATTATGGCTGTCTTCCTTACATCGTTTACATCCTGTAGGATTTCGGATAGTCCAGTCAACATAGTCCGGACGTTCCAGCATCCCAATCTGAGAGTTTGCTTATTTCTATTTTTTCGATAATTGCTTGGTGCAAAATTTTCTGTCCACAGTTCGGGTTAGACCCTAATCCCCATGCACCCAATGGGGAAAGCAGACAGTGGCGGGAGAACACCTTATTGACTGGGGGCTGCCCAGCTTGAAGCGGGCGGTAGCTGTCCAGTGAGATCCTAGAACGTCTCCCACTGTCGGAAGTAGCCCCTGGCGCCATGCCCTACGCCAATTGGGCAAAATGCTTATAACCGGTAACTGCTACTTCCCGTGTTTTGCCGACACCTATAGGGTAAAGCTGGAGTGTCCTCTCCAGGGCGCGAGCTTGGGCACAGTTATATGGAGATGAGGCTGTTGCCCATGCAGCATGTTCCCCCTCTCCACACAGCCGGTAGATCCAAAGGAACGGCAATAGCCGATACAGTTTGGTACCAGCCATGTCGCAGGAGTTGCCAGAATAATGTCGAATCAACATTAGACTGCCTTAGGGACTCCGACTCCGGATTTATCCTCAGGGTTTACTCCCGAAGCCAATTCCACAAATGGATATTCCCGCAAGGCAGCGGTGGTTTGCATTCAGAGTTCCTTCTCTTAGATAAGCTACCAACCGAGGATTACGAGCCCTATCTGCGCGAAGCTGCTGGTTTTAATGCGCCAGTCGCTCGCCTTTGCCCCTTCTCCCGTCAGTGGAAACAGTTCCGCCGGGCTCAAATTGAGCCACACGTGAAGGCCGGGAGCTGGACTTGGTTATATAAATAAATAAATAAATAAATAAATAAATAAATAAATATATATATATTTATATATATATACAGGAACCCCGGCTTAAGAATTAGGTTAAATTTTTCTGAAACTGTTTGGGACTTGTATATTTTTCTGAAAATTTTTTTTACACTTAGAAATTTTTTGGAATTTTTTTTTAGATATTAATAGTACTCAAATGTCTCCCTGTGGGATACATTTGCATGGCCCCGGGATCTATATGTGGCCGTCTAACAGACCACCTGAGCATTTATTCGTGCTAGAGTAGTCAAAAAAACTAAATAGAATAAAATACCATTTCATAAATAAACTGAATTCTTAACTAAAATAAAAGAAAATAACTTAAGGGCAGGGAACAAAGCGGTGGAGAGAGAATGTACGCCATCTACCGTCAGTTGTTATGGGAATAAAGAAAATGCAGATTAAAAGTGGCGATGTCACATGATCCAAGACTAATGAGAACATGATTAGCTCCAGCTAGCTCAAAGCGTTGCTTGCAAAATTACCCAGCGGCAGTTAGTTAGAGAAATGTCTGCAAGGCATAGAGACGTGTATTTTGTGTCAGAAGTCTAGAAGATTCGATTAAAGCAGAACGAGGTACCCATGTCTAACTCACCGTTAAGGAAATCAGCAGAAATGAGGTTTATCAAATATATATATATGCAGTTCAGAATTACAAGTTTCTAACTCTGTATTCCAAGTTGAAGTAAGTTTTTCGCTCGGGTCTCGTTGTATTAATGTTTTTCAGAATGCAGCCTATTGAACATGATGTAACCCCATGAAAAACCAGAGAGAATAAATAATAAATGGAGGATTTTAAAGATTGGAAGCAAAATCAGAGGGATATTGAAATAAAAACTGCAGGAGAGAAAACAATTTCAATGATATGATTTTGTCCAAGAGAATAAAACAATGTTGCATTTTTGGATATAAAAAATGTTAACTCTCATTTGGATTATGAATGCAATGTTCGAAAAGGAGATTTCCCAAATGCTTGATATATGGTACTAAAGGATGAAATTGCTGTACAAACTGATTTGTCATTTGATTTTACCAACTTACTGTAAATAAATAAATATTCATTTTATTTGGACAAGCAGTTGGAGATTGATTTGCTTTATAAAAACGTAGATGTATACGTCAGTTCCATATTATCACGACTTCCTATGCTCAAACCACAATATTATCATTTAGAAGGATTTTGGATCGAACCTGCACTCCCAATTAGAGTGTGAGTGAATTTTCATCTCTGGTGAGCTCGAAGCAAGTAAACATCAAACTCTCACATAACCAAATTGACTGTCACATATAACTTATAATTAGTGCCTTTGGACCAGCCTTAAAATCATACTAGAAAATGTTAAGGTGATGGCTACATATCTCTAATTATTACAGTGCCAAGTTCTTATAGGGAAACACTGAGAAAGTCCGGCTACACAAGTATGTCTCGTTGTGTGGAAGACAAACATTATAATGTGTCCTCCATGAGAGCAGCAGAGATTAAAAAATGAGTAAAGCCATAGGATCAGTAGGAGTAAATATTATGTGGTTTTACAGAGCAGTATTTCATATCACATGGGCATCTAAAGAAATGAAGGATTATGGCCCCCGGTGGAAGCCGGCGTGCAGGATAAGCAATACGAGAGATACTTGCCAGACCAAAGCTCGACATCGAAGAGAATAAATTATTTGTGTTGTAAAGTGATATAGTGGAGTAAATGTACCAGCCAACATTAAGTGACAAATCTTACAAGTGTGTTCATGAATAAAATTAATGTACCACTATATCAATTCTAGCGACACTTTGTGCCGGTCAAAAATAAGATAATTTGTTTGTGTGTACTGCTTTAAAAGAAAAAAATATATATAAATAGTTACTGCATGAAGTAAGAACAAGTTTCTAATTTAATTTAGTAGTAAAAATATATTTAAAAATAAATAAAATAAAAGACAATCCTAAATCACTCTTTACACTCAAAAAACCGTTATTTTCTTTTACATTACTGTTAGCAAAGTTTTGATTAAATTTGTTATAAGCACAAATATGAAGCATAAAACAATCCTTAATTTATGCTGTATATTTTTGCCCATTGTATTATTTATTACTTCGCCGGAGTTGCAGGCACAAGAAACTGAGAGATGAACAAGCAGGTTTTCGACAAAACAGATCATGTACAGACCAGATAGCCACTTTGAGAATAATAGTTGAACAAAGTCTGGAATGGAATTCACCACTATACATCGGATTTGTGGACTACGAAAAGGCATTTGACAGTGTAGACAGAGAATCACTTTGGAAATTGATGAGGCATTATGGAGTTCCCCTGAAGATCATTAATTTAATAAAGAAAACATATGAAGACATGACATGCAGAGTTCTTCACGAAGGACAACTTACAGAACCGTTTGGGATAAGAACAGGAGTGCGACAGGGATGCTTCTTGTCTCCATTTCTTTTCTTGCTGGCAATAGATTGGGTTATGAGATCATCGACAACACACAGCAGAAATGGAATCCAGTGGACTCTGACTAAGGAGTTGGATGATCTGGATTTTGCTGATGACTTGGCTCTTCTGTCCCATAACCGTAATCAGATGCAGGACAAATTGAAAACACTCGATGAGAGGTCACAGCAATTGGGTCTGAAAATACACAGGGAAAAGACAAAAATAATGAGAATAAATGCAGGTAATGGTAACAGGGTTGAACTTGAAGAAACACCAATTCAAGATGTAGAATCATACACATATCTTGGCAGTAATATAGACAAAGTTGGAGGGACAGACAGTGATATCAAAATAAGAATACAAAAGGCAAGAGGAGCTTTCATTGCATTAGGAAATATATGGAGATCAAGAGAAATCGGATCCAACACGAAAATAAGAATCTTCAACTCAAATGTGAAGTCAGTCCTGTATGGCTCGGAGACATGGAGAACAACAAAGACAACAACCAAAAAGCTACAGACTTTCATAAATGGGTGCTTGCGTAGAATAGAGTGATTAAAATGGTATGACAAGGTTACCAACGTGGAACTGATGACAAGAACTAGACAAGTGCCAGTGGAACAAGAGATGAGAAGAAGACGATGGCGATGGATAGGACACACACTGAGGAAACCTGTTGATAGCATTACAAGGCAGTCCTTGTTCTGGAACCCCAGGGCAAGAGAGGCAGAGGAAGACCAAGAAGTACATGGAGAAGAGAGTTGGAAACAGAGGTGAAAATGATGAGGAGAACATGGAAAGAACTTGAGATGATGGCACGGGACAGGAGGACTTGGCATGTGTTTGTTGAAGGCCTATGCTCCTTTGGGAGTGGAGGGTTATGAATGAATGAATGAGTTGCAGGCAGCAATATAGGAGTAAATGTATATAGGTGTGCGTGTGTGTGTGTGTGTAGGTCCTCCTTCTGCTTAGTTCGTTCTCCAGTAAATACATCTATCTCACTTATAAATTTGGTATGTCGTCTCAGGCGTCTCACATCTATCTCACTTATAAAGTTGGTATTTCGTCTCAGGCGTCTCACATCTATCTCACTTATAAAGTTGGTATTTCGTCTCAGGCGTCTCACATCTATCTCACTTATAAAGTTGGTATGTCGTCTCAGGTGTCTCACATCTATCTCACTTATAAAGTTGGTATGTCGTCTCAGGCGTCTCACATCTATCTCACTTATATAGTTGGTATTTCGTCTCAGGTGTCTCACATCTATCTCACTTATAAAGTTGGTATTTCGTCTCAGGCGTCTCACATCTATCTCACTTATAAAGTTGGTATTTCGTCTCAGGCGTCTCACATCTATCTCACTTATAAAGTTGGTATGTCGTCTCAGGTGTCTCACATCTATCTCACTTATAAAGTTGGTATGTCGTCTCAGGCGTCTCACATCTATCTCACTTATATAGTTGGTATTTCGTCTCAGGCGTCTCACATCTATCTCACTTATAAAGTTGGTATTTCGTCTCAGGCGTCTCACATCTATCTCACTTATATAGTTGGTATTTCGTCTCAGGCGTCTCACATCTATCTCACTTATAAAGTTAGTATTTCGTCTCAGGCGTCTCACATCTATCTCACTTATATAGTTGGTATTTCGTCTCAGGCGTCTCACATCTATCTCACTTATAAAGTTGGTATTTCGTCTCAGGCGTCTCACATCTATCTCACTTATATAGTTGGTATTTCGTCTCAGGCGTCTCACATCTATCTCACTTATAGAGTTGGTATTTCGTCTCAGGCATCTCACATCTATCTCACTTATAAAGTTGGTATGTCGTCTCAGGCGTCTCACATCTATCTCACATATATAGTTGGTATTTCGTCTCAGGCGTCTCACATCTATCTCACTTATAAAGTTGGTATTTCGTTTCAGGCGTCTCACATCTATCTCACTTATATAGTTGGTATTTCGTCTCAGGCGTCTCACATCTATCTCACTTATAAAGTTGGTATTTCGTCTCAGGCGTCTCACATCTATCTCACTTTTATAGTTGGTATTTCGTCTCAGGCGTCTCACATCTATCTCACTTATAAAGTTGGTATTTCGTCTCAGGCGTCTCACATCTATCTCACTTATATAGTTGGTATTTCGTCTCAGGCGTCTCACATCTATCTCACTTATAAAGTTGGTATTTCGTCTCAGGCGTCTCACATCTATCTCACTTATATAGTTGGTATTTCATCTCAGGCGTCTCACATCTATCTCACTTATAAAGTAGGTATTTCGTCTCAGGCGTCTCACATCTATCTCACTTATATAGTTGGTATTTCGTCTCAGGCGTCTCACATCTATCTCACTTATAAAGTTGGTATTTCGTCTCAGGCGTCTCACATCTATCTCACTTATATAGTTGGTATTTCGTCTCAGGCGTCTCACATCTATCTCACTTATATAGTTGGTATTTCGTCTCAGGCGTCTCACATCTATCTCACTTATATAGTTGGTATTTCGTCTCAGGCGTCTCACATCTATCTCACTTATATAGTTGGTATTTCGTCTCAGGCGTCTCACATCTATCTCACTTATATAGTTGGTATTTAGTCTCAGGCGTCTCACATCTATCTCACTTATATAGTGTGTATTTTGTCTCAGGCGTCTCACATCTATCTCACTTATAAAGTTGGTATTTCGTCTCAGGCGTCTCACATCTATCTCACTTATATAGTTGGTATTTCGTCTCAGGCGTCTCACATCTATCTCACTTATATAGTTGGTATTTCGTCTCAGGCGTCTCACATCTATCTCACTTATATAGTTGGTATTTCGTCTCAGGCGTCTCACATCTATCTCACTTATATAGTTGGTATTTCGTCTCAGGCGTCTCACATCTATCTCACTTATATAGTTGGTATTTCGTCTCAGGCGTCTCACATCTATCTCACTTATATAGTTGGTATTTCGTCTCAGGCGTCTCACATCTATCTCACTTATAAAGTTGGTATTTCGTCTCAGGCGTCTCACATCTATCTCACTTATAAAGTTGGTATTTCGTCTGTGGCGTCTCACATCTATCTCACTTATAAAGTTGGTATTTCGTCTCAGGCGTCTCACATCTATCTCACTTATAAAGTTGGTATTTCGTCTCAGGCGTCTCACATCTATCTCACTTATAAAGTTGGTATTTTGTCTCAGGCGTCTCACATCTATCTCACTTATAAAGTTGGTATTTCGTCTCAGGCGTCTCACATCTATCTCACTTATAAAGTTGGTATTTCGTCTCAGGCGTCTCACATCTATCTCACTTATAAAGTTGGTATTTCGTCTCAGGCGTCTCACATCTATCTCACTTATAAAGTTGGTATTTCGTCTCAGGCGTCTCACATCTATCTCACTTATAAAGTTGGTATTTCGTCTCAGGCGTCTCACATCTATCTCACTTATAAAGTTGGTATTTCGTCTCAGGCGTCTCACATCTATCTCACTTATAAAGTTGGTATTTCGTCTCAGGCGTCTCACATCAATCTCACTTATAAAGTTGGTATTTTGTCTCAGGCGTCTCACATCTATCTCACTTATAAAGTTGGTATTTCGTCTCAGGCGTCTCACATCTATCTCACTTATAAAGTTGGTATTTCGTCTCAGGCGTCTCACATCTATCTCACTTATAAAGTTGGTATTTCGTCTCAGGCGTCTCACATCTATCTCACTTATAAAGTAGTATTTCGTCTCAGGCGTCTCACATCTATCTCACTTATAAAGTTGGTATTTCGTCTCAGGCGTCTCACATCTATCTCACTTATAAAGTTGGTATTTCGTCTCAGGCGTCTCACATCTATCTCACTTATAAAGTTGGTATTTCGTCTCAGGCGTCTCACATCTATCTCACTTATAAAGTTGGTATTTCGTCTCAGGCGTCTCACATCTATCTCACTTATATAGTTGGTATTTCGTCTCAGGCGTCTCACATCTATCTCACTTATAGAGTTGGTATTTCGTCTCAGGCGTCTCACATCTATCTCACTTATAAAGTTGGTATTTCGTCTCAGGCGTCTCACATCTATCTCACTTATAAAGTTGGTATTTCGTCTCAGGCGTCTCACATCTATCTCACTTATATAGTTGGTATTTCGTCTCAGGCGTCTCACATCTATCTCACTTATAGAGTTGGTATTTCGTCTCAGGCGTCTCACATCTATCTCACTTATAAAGTTGGTATTTCGTCTCAGGCGTCTCACATCTATCTCACTTATAAAATTGGTATTTCGTCTCAGGCGTCTCACATCTATCTCACTTATATAGTTGGTATTTCGTCTCAGGCGTCTCACATCTATCTCACTTATAGAGTTGGTATTTCGTCTCAGGCGTCTCACATCTATCTCACTTATAAAGTTGGTATTTCGTCTCAGGCGTCTCACATCTATCTCACTTATAAAGTTGGTATTTCGTCTCAGGCGTCTCACATCTATCTCACTTATAAAGTTGGTATTTCGTCTCAGGCGTCTCACATCTATCTCACTTATATAGTTGGTATTTCGTCTCAGGCGTCTCACATCTATCTCACTTATATAGTTGGTATTTCGTCTCAGGCGTCTCACATCTATCTCACTTATAGAGTTGGTATTTCGTCTCAGGCGTCTCACATCTATCTCACTTATAAAGTTGGTATTTCGTCTCAGGCGTCTCACATCTATCTCACTTATAAAGTTGGTATTTCGTCTCAGGCGTCTCACATCTATCTCACTTATAAAGTTGGTATTTTGTCTCAGGCGTCTCACATCTATCTCACTTATAGAGTTGGTATTTCGTCTCAGGCGTCTCACATCTATCTCACTTATATAGTTGGTATTTCGTCTCAGGCGTCTCACATCTATCTCACTTATAAAGTTGGTATTTCGTCTCAGGCGTCTCACATCTATCTCCCTTTTTTTTTTTTTTTTTTTTTTTTTTTTTTTTTTTCGTTCGCCCGCTAATACTCGAGGCGAAATCTCAGGTTATTATTTTTTATGTCTAACCTGACATTGATTTTACGTGAGTATCCCTTTATTTCTTGTACAGAGACAGGTGTCCCTCGCCATTCAGGCAAATACTCGCCGATTTCGGAGGTACCCATTGCAGCTGGGTCGGCTCAGGAGCCGCCATTCCCTGGTCGACGACACTCCTTCAAATGTCTTCGCCAGGTCTCGAGTTAATCCAGTCCAATTCCCGGTCGACGAAAAATCCTCAAATGCCGTCGCCCGGGTTTGATCCTGTATCACCCGGTCGCCAGAGCGGTGTTGTAACCACTACGCTAGCGCGGCTCCTTTATCTCACTTATAAAGTTGGTATTTCGTCTCAGGCGTCTCACATCTATCTCACTTATAAAGTTGGTATTTCGTCTCAGGCGTCTCACATCTATCTCACTTATAAAGTTGGTATTTCGTCTCAGGCGTCTCACATCTATCTCACTTATAAAGTTGGTATTTCGTCTCAGGCGTCTCACATCTATCTCACTTATAAAGTTGGTATTTCGTCTCAGGCGTCTCACATCTATCTCACTTATAAAGTTGGTATTTCGTCTCAGGCGTCTCCCGTCACCATACAGTTTCTCCGTCAACTGGGCTAGAGAAGGTTGTGTGGCCACTCTGCTGCTAGACCACTACCTGATCTACTGTAAAAAGTACGAACAACAAAGGCTTGAATTAAAAACTTACTATAGAAATCACAATATAGACATGACAGATGATAAGGAAATATATGGGAGAAGACCCCATAGAAATCATCCTCAAAGAGAAACAGAAGGCTCATCAAATTGTGCACAAAAATACACAAAGAGCATTTCGCAAGAAACAGAAACAGCATGACAAGTCAGCTAAACTCAAAACGTTCAAAGTAGGTGACAAGTGTCTAATATAAGAAACATGTCCGCAGCACGAAGTTTGACGACCGTTGGGTGGATGGATACAAAATCATTGAACAGACAACACCAATAAACTATATTATTTGGAATGAGGAGAAGAATATCACCACAAAGGCACACGCAAAACAACTTCAAATTGATAATCACCGCCCTATTTACGCCCATGACGACATCTACTCGACCAGTCAGAAAAGCTACTTTACATTACCAACCCTCCAGTACCACTTCATCAGAAACGTCAGATTGAGAAATGACGGATTCTGAATTGGACCAATATCCTTCTACGCCCATACCACCCACAGATGCAATACAACAACTGAGACGAGAAAGAGATTCCTCTGAAAGCAAAGATAACATTCCCCCGTCAGAACTACGCCAACGTCTGCAATACCGCGACTCACGCATACAAAATGAAGCAAACATGCCGCCGACATTGCAAGAAGGAAATACTACATCCGCCTTTATTCACACTCAAACCTATTCACGTAGCGAACACTCATCAGCCGAAATTTACCATACCCCCAGCTCAGAGTGGAATAGCAGTCAGAACCAAGCAGTAATGCACTACAGAGAACGGTCGTTCCTCCTGAACAGAAAGATCCTGATCATACTACACCGAAGAAGTTTACAAAAGCATTCACAGGAAATTTTTATCGGGATGAAGGCAATTTTAATCGAGATGAAGGCGAGGTGAAAACAAGGGAGCAGCATTTTGACCCTGATGCAGTGTCACAACATTACCCAAACGAACCTGACCGCGACACGATGTCAAACCTGTATCAGCATGAGACTGATATAGATACACTGGATCCAGATAGCAGTGTAGAATCCATGGACACCACTCCACCCTTAGAAGTCTGCACCACTGAAAAACGCCCATTAATTTCCCGAATCTGACTAATCGCCTCCAGTCATTAAGTTCATTAAATTACCACAGAACCACGTAAGACGAAAGATCAGGACAAAACGACGACAGGTTTGCAGACAAAAAGAAGATTCGCCAGTCACGCCCACCCCAGCTACTTTGCAACCATCAAAGAATTCTCCACCTTGCCAACAAACAGTAATTACCACCTCCCATACTGTACCCACCAAACAGTATGATGCTCGACTCACCAGCAGCGGAATTGCAATGCTAGAGCTGGCAGAAAAATTGGCAAGGCTTTTCTAAAAAGCACACCAGTCGTGTCTACCTCTGCTTGCCAATCCAAGCACTGTCAACGCACAAGTTTTATGTTTTCTTTTTACCAACGATTATTTATTATTTTGGGCAGATCAACGAATGTCACATGTAGCCGTCGGTCGGTTACAACATTTATATTTTTTGGTGCGAAATACGTCCCTCCGACGTAATATATTTTCAGATTGTGAAGTTGACAGTTCCCCTGATGACCCAGTACTGGTTTGAGATGTCACAGCCACACCTAGAAGAAATCTTCCCCACGGACAGGTCATCGCTGATAGTCAGATCACCCCCAGAAGGAATCTGAAAGTTGTATACTGTTGTTTGTAAATGTAAACTACTAAAACCTGTTCACTCCCACATCACCATACCTTATGTTACACTATATGCCATTTGATCATGTTGATTAAAGATAAAACAAGCAGTTCGGTTGGTAAGAAAATTATACATTTCCACAGATTTTGAAGTTAAAAAGTTGCACAACCACTCTTAGTAGTCACAGATAGTTTTGATGTTCCATTTTTAAATTGCAGGACCCTAGAGTCCAGTCACACGTATTGCACACAAGATTTTTTTTATGCTAATGATTCACACATTGAGAATTGTTCATCTTCCACTTTTCGCTCTTACTTTTTCCTTGCAGTTCCAGAGATCAAGTTTTTTTCCTTTCCACATGCATGTTTGCATATTCACGCAGGCACTTTCCACATTATACTGATTGTCACTATGTTACTTATCAGTGATGCATTCTCCTACCTATGATCTTTATATTCTATTCACTCCTAAAAGCCAATAACTTTTGTCTATTACAGCGATACTATCATAATATCCTAAAAACAGGGTATGGACCATGTTATTGATAATTATAGAGATAATTGTCATGGTATGCTATTTTATTTTTTGTCTCCATTGAGATGTAATTTTATTTTTAATGTAAACCACACATTTTTGGGTATTGTAAATTTTTGTTACCATCACTAAATCCATACTGCTTATGAAATGGCCATGTAAAATTTTTTTTCTCTAAAAATAGAGAAGTTCATCCATTTTGAAATTTTTTTTTGAAAAGAAAATTGTTTATAATGATATTGTTAAAACATTAGCCATTTTAAATGATTGTACACCCAACATTTGAATCCACTGTTACAAGAACTTTTTCCACCCCACCCCTCACACCCCCCATCTTACTCGTTTCCTTTTCTCTCCGTGAGAAGATATGCCGGACTTATAAATGTTTCTCTCCTAACTACAAATTCACTTGAATTACAATTTTGTTGTAATCTGGAGATCTTTGGTTTCTTTCTGCTTATTATGCGACCACAGTACACTATCCTCACATCTTGCTGACAACAGGTTACAAACTGTCCTTATTCGTTTTCTGAATTGACTATCCTTGTGGGGCTCACTGATCTTTATCATCACAGATAACATAGGTATGAAAACTGAGTAATGGAACTTTATGATGGTGCAGCAATGGTTTATTCATGCTGCCTATGCCATTGATACCCCCTGATATTGGTTATACCAAATGCCTATGCTATTCATAATGTAACACCACGTGATATTGTTGGAACCTGAAGTTAGTCCAACTATTGTTTATTCATGCTGCCTATGCCATTGATACCCCCTGATATTGGTTATACCAAATGCCTATGCAACTAATACCCTTAAAATAATGTTATACATTAAATATTGCTATCTTAACGTAGTCACGTAACAGACGAGTTAATATGATTGGAAGAATCTTGGAGATTCGATAAATATGGGATTTACGGAGAAGATACTTTCTGAATATGATATCTATACTGGAGCCATACGAGTTACGGATCCACACGACGAGGATATTGTACGGATACATGATTCGAATTTGATATTCGTACGGGAGCTGTACGTGTCAAGGTGACACACGGAAAAGATATATGCTGATGAAATGGTTCAGAAATACTTGAAGAATATTTTTGCACCCAGATGAGAATGAGGTAAAGAGATCGTCCCTATACAAGAGATGGTATTCTCTTTTGATACTAATTCATGCCTATGTTATATAAGCAATTCTGATAATTCTGTCTTTGCGTGACAAACATTTTAAATGACTAAATATTTTTGAGGTCGAAATAAGGTTTTGATATTCATGGAGAAGATAAACTCTGATGATTACCTTACTAATAGAACATTTGATGATATGGTTGAAGAAATGTATGGATAATGTATGCATTTAAGACCCTGTTTTTACTACGACACCTCTGTCTTTACGAAATGATGTAAAAGATAGCCAGTAAGACTGATAACGTTTTCATAGACCACTTACTCTAACAGTTCATTGGACATTGCATTTGACGATCTTACTACAGCTCATATTGCTTCCTGCGACTGTGTATAACAGTTTTGACCAGCTGAACATTGTTCACCTACAATATAATGACATTTCCACCCTCTCCTTACCTACACTACAGAGATATTTATGATGGAACCATAGACTGCACATCCGTCTGACTCAGACATTACTGTTCTGACAGCAGATGCTATAGACACTATATAAATCTGACAAATCTTCGACCTCGAAGACAGGTTCTGTGTCGACATTGTTATTATGTACAAAATAAATTTTCTTTGTCGTTATAATGACATTAAAATGTTGATTGTTGCATCGTAGTTATATACATTTTTGAAAATCTATTCTTGGATATGTTTTGCACATATAGTAAGTAATGCGTTAATAAATGATCGATTATGAAGATGAAAATATGAGTAACTAGAAATAACTTGACTGTTTTATGGATTGGAGCACAATCAATAATATAACTTGGATATTTTGAAAAGTCGAATACTTTATACAGTGTGGATACTTGAATATAACTTTGGATACATATTGCCTGGAATACCAGGAAGGCTCTCCCAACACAGAGAGTTTAAACTACAGTGAGTAAAGTAATATAGGAACCAATATGGAAAATCTATGATGTGTCGAAAATATTTCTCCTTGTCAATTTGAAATGACATATTGGTATTTTGATTGCTGAATTATAGTTCTATCGTTTTTTTGGGGGGGAAAATGTATTCTTAGATATGTTTCGTACATATAGTAATGCGTTAATAGATAATTGCCTATGAAAATGAAAACATGAGTAACTAGAAATAACTTGGATGTTTTATGAATTGGATCACCATCACTATGGAATAACTTGGATAACACTGACAAACAACATTTTTCTTTCTTATATAAGAATAAGTGTTCTTAATTCAGTTTCTTGCGCTGATTTCAAATTTGAAATCCGTTTATCTCTATCACATCAGGTTCTTAAGATATTTGTGAATAAATATATTTTTGGGAAACCGTTATTTGCTCTGTTTCATTTTTACTATATAACTTATTAAAAATTTATAAAATGCAAAATAATTCTACTTTTTATACTGCTAAAAGATTCATGACATATGTTACGCTATTTTTCAAATAGTTACTGTATTTTGAAATAATTCTGAGTGAAATATGGCTTCTAGAGGTTGTAGAAATTCGGCTGATCTGTTCTGTTACATGTGCGGATATTTTACCGATCGTGTTCACCAGAAAAACTTTACACCATTACTAAAGAAAGCATATGAACTTTATTTCAATTCAAAAGTTGATGATGCAAAGAAATCTTAAAAGCCAAATGCAGTTTGTTCGACTTGTGCAAATACATTGGCAGGTTGGTTACGAAAATCGCCGAAGTATTTTCGCGTAGCGTTTAAAGGATAAGAATTTATTAGAAGAAATAATTGATAAGAATGTGGAAAAATTGGCTCAATAATTCCTGTTGAGTTTTCCCACTTCTGAAGGGTGACGAAGAGGGTAAATTCTCCTAACTAGACAGGTCTGGAAAAAGTTGTAAGGAGATATTTGGTCTCTCGCTACCGTCGTCCCCTTCTCAGTTATCTATTATTATTCTCAATTAAACTGGGTTTATATTAGATTTTACGAGCCCCCCCCCCCCCCCCCCCCCCCCCCCCCCCCCCCCCCCCCCCCCCCCCCCCCCCCCCCCCCCCCCTCCCTTATAAAGGAAGATAAACATCAGACAATATTCAACATCTAATGGAAGGAACAAAGCATGGGGTACATTATATAAACCCAATTGGTTTATTGCAATAAAATGAATAGATGGTGAATGATAGTATTGTCGATGGAATTAGTGTCGGCTGTATGTACTATGTGTCTCACATCAAGTGTGTTTCATCATGGATGACAAAAATATATGGCATTGATTTGGTGAGTTCCCTTTTTCAAGGAACTTATCTTTTCAGCCCCTGGCTGATAGTGAAGCGTGGTTAGTTCTCCAGTCTCCTGACGTTGCCCCAGGTAGGTCTAGAATGGTTCGGATTTGCCTTCTCTGTGCTCGACTCCGTATTCTGCTCTGAGATTGGACTGTCGTGCAAGGCTCCACCATAGACTACTCAGATGGACGCTAACTCGCAATTAGACACGTGGCTTCAGTGCTTTTAATGCGAGAATTCGCCGATATCGGGATTAGTTCTAGTGGTCTCGGGGTTTCCTGGGCAAGTGAAAAATGGCTGGATTTGCTGCCTTTTAGCGGGTCATTTCCGCTTGGACACGTGATCCGTAGCCTGCATCATGTGACCTTAGCCTCATATAGACGCTCCAATCAGTAACGTTAAAAGTCACGTGGGGTCTTCCTAAAGTGGCCTATACTGGTTCTATCTAAGTTTACGCAGTCCTACATTAAACAGGTTTCTAGCTACCGAGGTCAGTGGTCAACAATGACGTCGTATCTAAAAATAGCATTAACTTTGAGGAGAAAATCACCGAACGCTAGGAGATTATCCGCAAGTGACAATTCCCGGGACTTTACGATCATGCATTGAAGATGATAAAAGTGGCGTCTCGTAATTAATAAAAAAAATGAAGAGAAGATTGGGCAAGTCGTCACAAGCATAAGTCGATGCCTTTTGGAGTGCCAGTAATATGGCGTGAACCGACAAATCACGCTACTGATTGTTACTTCTGCTTGACAAATATCCATGGTTTCACTTTTAAAACTAGAAAGTCTGTGGTTTATCCAAATATTGAATCGGTTTTGAAACCAGTGCCTCATGATCCAATCACGTGTCCGATCCCAGTTCCACCAGAACAATATCTGTTGGACGTGAATGAACCATCAGAAAATGATAGTTTACCTGCTTTAGAAACTAATTCTGACTCGGAATATATACCGGTGAATGGTGTTCACTTAATTAACCATTCAGAACTTTCAGATCTTATACGTGATCTCGCTCTTACCAAAGGACATGCGGAATTACTCGGTTCGCGACTCAAAGAATGGAATCTTTTAGCGCACAATACTCCGATATCTAAATTTCATCATAGACACAGAGAACTTGTTCAATACTTTGAGATGGATGATGACATTTGCTATTGCAAAGATGTAAACAGTCTAATGGTGCACCTCGGTCATGAGCACATAGTCAACGAATGGCGACTTTTCATCGACTCTTCCAAGACTAGACTAAAAGCCGTGTTATTGCATAACGGAAATTTATTTTCATCAATTCCAGTCACCTACTCTGTTCATATGAAAGAAACTTATGACAATATGGCTATACTTTTTGCAAAAATAAAGTACAATGACTACCAATGGCGGATTTGTGGAGACCTAAAGGTCATTGCAATTCTCACGGGCATGCAGACTGGGTATACTAAATTGTGTTGCTTCCTATGTGAATGGGACAGCCGCAACAGACAGGAACATTATGCAAGAAAGGTGTGGCCTATCAGGGATCGTATGCAGCTCGGGCATAAAAATGTAATACACGAGCCATTAGTTAACAAAGACAGCATCATTTTACCACCGTTACATATAAAGTTGGGGTTCATGAAGAATTTCGTAAAAGCGTTAGATAAAACGAGCAAAGCTTTCACTTATCTTCGAGAAAAGTTTCCGCAAGTTAGCGATGCAAAGATAAAGGAAGGTTTCTTTGTAGGACCTCAGATTAGGAAAGTTATTGCAGACAAACAATTCGAGAAATTGCTACATGGTAGTGAACTTCGCGCACGGATGGCATTCAAATCGATCGTCGATAACTTTCTGGAAAATCACAAATCTGTCGATTATGTGCATATTGTTAAGCAGTGCATAGATGCATACAGAATTATGGGCTGTAACATGTCCCTCAAAATCCATTTGTTCGATTCGCATCTTGAATTTTTCCCTGACAACCTTGGCGAAGTCAGCGATGAACATGGAGAACGATTGCATCAAGATATCGCGGTAATGGAGTCACGTTATCAAGGACGGTGGAGTGTGACCATTCTTGCCGATTATTGTTGGATGCTTCATCGCGATGTACCACATGCCATTCCCTGACGAAAGTCGACTGCAAAGAAATTCAAGCCTACATAACTATTATACTTCTTGTACGAATGATGTTGTAATACTGTATGCGTTGTTAAAAAACTTCAATTGCGTATTTCTAGAGATCCCGACCTGATAGAGAAAAACGGTATGCAGATTTAAAAACAGCGCATTAAAATTGACCAGAAAATCATAGCAACGTTAGAGAAAGAAAAAAAAAATTTTTTTGTTAGCCAGTGTAATTGAAAAAGAAAATGGAATACTTTATATTGTAAGGATACCTGGATATAACGTGGATGCATATTGCTTGGAGTACCAGGACAGTTTCGTACTATAGAAGTTTTGAATTACCTTGAGTACATTGATATGGGAGCGAAGAAGGAAAATCCATGATGTTAAAAAAAAAAATTTTTTTGTGGTTTCACCTTGATATTGTATTGACATTGCGGTGTAAGTTAAATAAAATTTGGTCAACTGTATTATTACTTATCAATAATGTGATTGCTTTATGAGTAGATTAACTACTAAAAAATGTTATAACATTGATACGCTATAGCTATCGTGACAGAGATCACGTGGTCAACTTCCTAACGGGAAAAAATGTGGCGGTGTTTACTTTTGATAGGGCTTAATTAATGCTTTTAGGCTACTTTATTATTATAAATAAAGGCTTTAATTTTGCGTAAAGCTAGACTAGAAATTTTAGAGTAAATTTCAGAATACGAACAAACATTTTATCACAATTAGAACAGAAAATATGATAGTCTGAAATAGTGTAAAATTTACGTTTTTTTTTATATTTTGTTATGGTTTGTTTCTAATGCAATTTACACTAAAACGATCACAATCAACATGCATAAAAAGTTACAAAAATCAAAGTAGAAAACCTGCAGAAAATGGATATCATAGTTTTGTTTTGGTTTCATGCGTCAAACCTTAATTATTGAAACATTAAATTGCAAGTCCACATTTATTACCTTAAAATAGCACACCCAATTGTCCCCAAAACATGAGAGCTAACAATTATTTCAATCATGCATCACGATGGTCATGTAAAAATGAGTATGGTCATGAGTAGAACGAAATGTTCAATTTAATAAATAAAACATGCACCTATTAAATGATTTCCACACTCTGTTAATTCAGTCACTCTCACGCAACAGCTGCCATAATTTGCTCTAGCCCCAAAATTTCGCTCAATTATTATTCACACTTCCTTTTTTTATAGGAGGAATCTGTACATTCACAGATGGAGAAATTTGTAACAGATGAGTTTCCGTTATAAATTTTAATTGCGAAGTTATATTTTTAATACCGCTGGGGCGTCTTTCAATTTTGGAAATAGTGGAATGTACAAATTCTCTTCCTTGCTCTCCATGCATGCCCATTCCAAAGCCATGAGTTCTGATCCAGTCTGCACTATGTTTTTCTAATATGTGCTGTTTAGGAATTGTCTTACTGGAGAATAGCTTTCTGAACAAAGACATATATGTCTCTATTGATGACATTGATTCTTTACTAATTGGTTTACTGTGTGATATTTTGTTGTGTACTTTCTCAAATGCTTCGTTCAGTGAGTTGAATTGTTCTTGGGCAATAAAAGCTATGTCAGTTATATCTTGTTTGTCTGTAATTTTCAGTGTTTGTGTAATGATTGCTCTTGTAAGATCTTTATAAACTTTTTGTGTGAGATATAGGTGGCAGTGATTCCCTATGAATGCTCTGCTATAATAAGCCTGTGGTATGATTTTGTGTTTGGCTAGTACCTTGTCCATGTGTGAGCAAACTGGCCCAGACCTAGCACACAGATCTGGAAACTGACGTTTGGCCAACGCATCTTGTGCATTTTGAAGTTTAACTTTAAAACTATATGTTTCCTCTTTATCCTCACAAAGTTCAATACCTGCCTGAAAAAAATTCAATTTAGCTTCTAATTCTTCTGCCTGTTTCCAGTTCCTACCAAATCTCTTCAAGTTCTTAATAGTACTAATGTTTGCATGTATCTCTTGCGGATTCTCAAATATCTTTGCGTCTATTGTATCGGCTACCTGTTCTAGAAGTCTGTTGTGTTTCAAAACAATGCCTAATAAAATATGAAGGTAAGGAGGAGCAACATTTTCAATTTCAATCTCTAACATTGGTTTGTGTAAACAATTATGGTAACCTACCACTGCCTTTTATTCCCTTTCCCATATTTCATATATCTATTGTAATCTCTTATCAACATGACATGGCCAAAATTCTTGGTTTGCAAGTTGTATTCTCTCTGGATGTCTTTATTTCCTTGTTTTGCTGGAGACACAACAGACATGGGTATGTTCCTTGAGCTCCAGACAAACCATACATTTTCATCACAAAGTCATAATCTCCGAATAATAAAACTACAACTTGTTTACCATCCCACTCTAAATATTTTAGTGACTCTATCTGAGCTTTCATGCCATTCATAAATATTTCTAAATAATCTTATGTATCTCTGACTCTAGCCATTGATAAAAGGATGGTATTAGATTTAGAATTTGATTTCTCTAAATTTACTACCTGCATTCTAACTTTGAACTGTGAATGAAAGAAGGTATACAAACAGTTACTTAGAATTCTTTGGCAGCCATCGTGTGCACAGGATTGTCCACCAAAGAACACTAATGGAACAGTCCTTATCTCACACATAATAAAAAAAAGACATTCATATTATAAATGCAAGATTAACAAGATTTGAAAGATAGATCAAAGTATGTGGAAGTAATCTATCTATAGCTTTACATGTTTTCTGACGCTTATATACGCAGCTAAATATCATTATAAATGAATTAAAATGCAAAAACAGATGGTGCTTTACAAAAAGTTATTTCTTTACAACCTTATTTAAAATTTGCGAGTATCAGGAATGCATTTACAGTTATTTAAATGTTAGAAAATCTGGTGACAATATGCTTGTTCTTGTAATGCCAAACTCACAAAACTGATTACCACACATTCTCAAGATATGAAACCAAAAAAAAAGTATGTGGAAATAATCTTTAGCTTCCCTTCGAGAAGTCTTTATAATTATAAACTCAAACGAATGAGCCGATTTTTAGATATTAAATTAATAAAAAGATTACTTATTTTATGAATTTCCTCAAATGATGACGCTGTTTTCAAAAGTCTGTAACTCCGTCAAAAATAATTTCAAACAAATAAAAATTCAATCAAAAATAGAACAGAGAACAAAGTTATAGCACACAAAAGAATTTTAGCGCTGTGTTTATCCAGAACGAGTGTGTAATGATTTATATTTTACTGATTTTACACACACATCAGCTGATTTTCCCCGCCAAAAACTTCAATAGTCTTTTACGGTGCACATGAACATTTTATACCCGGTGTCAGAATTCCGGTCACCGAAACTAAAAGATCGCTAGGGTATAAGGCCCAAACAGCCGTGATATATATATGTGTGTATATATACATATATATATATATATATATATGTGTGTGTATATATATATATATATATATATATATATATATATATATATATATATATATATATATATATATATATATTTATACATATATATATATATATATATATATATATATATATATATTTATACAGGAGCCCCGGTTTAAGACTTAGGTTAAATGTTTCTGAAACTGTTTGGGACTTGTATATGTTTCCGAAAATTTATTTTTACACTTAGAAAATTTTTAGAATTTTTTTTTAGATATTGATAGTACTCAAATTTCTCCCTGCGGGATACATTTGCATGGCCCCGAGATCTATATGTGGCCGTCTAACAGACCACCTGAGCATTTATTCGTGCTAGAGTAGTCAAAATAACTAAATAAAATAAAATACCATTTCATAAATAAACGGAATTCTTAACTAACATAAAAGAAAATAATTTAAGGGCAGGGAACAAAGCGGCGGAGAGAGAATGTACGCCATCCACCGTCAGTTGTTATGGTAATATAGAAAATGCACTTTAAAAGTGGCGATGTCACATTATCCCTGACCAATGAGAACATGATTAGCTCCAGCTAGCTCAAAGCGTCGCTGGCAAAATAACCCAGCGGCAGTTAGTTAGAGAAATGTCTGCAAGGCATACAGACGTGTATTTTGTGTCAGAAGTCTAGAAGATTCGTTTGAAGCAGAACGAGGTACCCATGTCTAACTCACCGTTGAGGAAATCAACAGAAATGAGGTTTATCATATATATATATATATACGCAGTTCAGAATTACAAGTTTCTAATTCTGTATTCCAAGTTGAAGTAAGTACTTCGCTCGGGTCTCGTTGTATTAATGTTTTATAGAATATAGCCTATTGAACGTGATGTAACCCCATGAAACACCAGAGAGAATAAATAATAAATGGAGCATTTTAAAGATTGGAAGCAAAATCAGAGGGATATTGAAATAAAAACTGCACGAGAGAAAAAAATTTCAATGATATGATTTTGTCCAGGAGAATAAACCAATCTTGCATTTTAGGAAATAGAAAATGTTAACTTTCATTTGGATTATGAATGCAATGTTCGAAAAGGAGATTTCACAAATGCTTGATATATGGTACTAAAGGATGAAATTGTTGTACAAACTGATTTGTCATTTGATTTTACCAACTTACTGTAAATAAATAAATATTCATTTTATTTGGACAAGCAGTTGGAGATTGATTTGTTTTATGAAAACGTAGATGTTTACGTCAGTTACATATTATCACGACTTCCGAAGCTCAAGCCACAATATTATCATTTAGAAGGATTTTGGATCGAACCTGCATTCCCAATTAGAGTGTGAATGAATTTCCATCTCTGGCGAGCTTGAAGCCAGTAAACATCAAACTCTCACATAACACAAATTGACTGTCACATATAACTTATAATTAATGCCTTTAGACCAGTCTTAAAATCATACTAGAAAATGTTAAGGAGATGGCTACATATCTCTAATTATTACCGTGCCCAGTTCTTATAGGGAAACACTGAGAAAGCCCTGCTACACAAGTATGTCTCGTTGTGTGGAAGTCAAACAGTATAATGTGTCCTCCATGAGAGCAGCAGAGATCTAAAATTAATGAGTAAAGCCATAGGATCAATAGGAGTAAATATTATGTGGTTTTACATAGCAGTATTTCATATCACATGATCATCTAAAGACATGAAGGATTATGGCCCCTGGTGGAAGCCGGCATGTAGGATAACCTTCTTCTTCTTCTTCCTCGTTCGTCCTGAAAAGGATGGTGGGTGCGTTGTGTCTGTTTGCGCCTAAGCTGTGATATCTGCACCGTTCGGTCGACACATCCGACTTCTGCACGGCATTTTTTATGGACCGGGTTTGCCTTCCCATTTCGATCCGTACTCGCTCAGCCAGACTGCACTGCTGCAGACTGTTTCCAGGACCACCACGTGGAGGTGGAGTGCGGTCTTGACCAGCTCTGATTCGCTGGTCCTGACGCAGGCAGTCAAGCTATGAGTCGCTGACTGCATTCACTATTGCTGCATCTTGGGGTCCCGTGTAGGATAAGCAATACGAGAGATACTTGCCAGACCAAAGCTCGACATTGAAGATAATAAATTATTAGTGTTGTAAAGTGATATAGGGGAGTAAATGTAGCAGCCAGCTTTAACTGACAAATCTTACAAGTCTCTTCATGAATAAAATAAATGTACCACTATATCAATTCTATTTTTTTTTTTTTAAAGTTTTACATGCAGTAAATTTTAATGTACGTTTTCTTTTAGATGTGAACTTAAGTCATTACACTGAAGTAGGTCAAGGTTAGAGTTACTACAAAATGAAACCTGGTTAATTATATTTTTTGTAAGAAATAAATTATACAGCTTTCAGAATTCATTTCGGTTCAAATTTATGGGAAAAGCTCGCTCGTATTTATCAGCAGACTCAGTAATGACTATTTTTACCGGACTTAATACAAGTTATAATTTAAAATCCATTGATAGAAATACAGATGAGTTGTAATAAGTGCAGGAATAATTAATCATATATATATATCCACATATGATCTATTAAGTCTGGCAGATATCCGAGTTACACAGTTTACAAATCTGGGAAAGCCTCTACTCCTCCTCCTGGCTTCATCTGTGACTGGTACCAGGCCTTGGATATTGACCGTTTCATTTCATCGTCACCTTCATCATACATGTTCTTTAACATGTTGGTGATACCAGCGCTAGGATCTTCACTTGCATCTAACTTTGGCTTGTCTTTCTCCTTAGCTTTCTTCTCTCGTTCTGTCACCGTCTGCCAAGTTTTACCAACCTCTGCCTTTTTCAGCATCACCAGGACATACTCAGATTTTTTCTTACAGTAGCAATCTTTAGGGACAATTTCTTCGCACAATCTGGCAATCTGCAGCTGACATGTTTTGTTTGGGAACTGGACTTTGACCGTGACTGACCTATTAGAGAAGTCTGTTATAATGTCACTATCAGTAATAGTACTCAGGTTGCCCAAGGTCAGGTATAGTTTCAGGAATTTATCTGATTGGTCCCATGCATAGTTGGTAACGTTTTCCTGATAGCTCTGTTGGTTATCTCCACCACCAGTGCTATTAGACGATTTGCTTGCTGTGGCCTTTGCTTCCTGGGTTGTCACTCAAGAGTTAGGATATCTCGGCGCAGCCTGTCTATTTCTCGAGAAAGTGTTTCCTGAACTTTATGCCTTTTTGCAGCCTTGTACAGCTGTACACACTCCTCAAGATCTAGCCTCAACTCGTCCAATGTTGCGTGAGTCATAATGTGTAGAATAAAGTCATTGATCAGACAGTATGGGTACGTTTCGCCTGAAGGTTGCTTCCTAATACTTTATCAATTCTAGCGACACTTTGTACCAGTCAAAAATAAGTTATTTGGTGGATTCATCTGTACTGCGTTGAGAGAAAAACAAATATATAAATAGTTACTGCATAAAGTAAGAACGAGTTTCTAATTTAATTTAATGTTAAAATTATATTAAAAGTTGATTAAAATATAAAACAATCCTAAATAATTTTTTTAAAGCAAAAAAAATCCTTATTTGCTTTATATTACTGTTAGCAAAATGTTGATTACGTTTGTTATAAACACAAATATAAGGCATAAAATTTTATTTAATTTTTGCTATATATTTTTGCCCATTGTATTATTAATTACTTCCCCTGTGTTGAGGAAGCAATAGGAGTAAATGTATATAGGTGTGCGTGTGTGTGTAGGTCCTCCTTCTGCTTAGTTTGTTCTCCAGTGAATACATCTATCTCACTTATAGAGTTGGTATTTCGTCTCAGGCGTCTCACATCTATCTCACTTATATAGTTGGTATTTCGTCTCAGGCGTCTCACATCTATCTCACTTATAAAGTTGGTATTTCGTCTCAGGCGTCTCACATCTATCTCACTTATAAAGTTGGTATGTCGTCTCAGGCGTCTCACATCTATCTCACTTATATAGTTGGTATTTCGTCTCAGGCGTCTCACATCTATCTCACTTATAAAGTTGGTATTTCGTCTCAGGCGTCTCACATCTATCTCACTTATATAGTTGGTATTTCGTCTCAGGCGTCTCACATCTATCTCGCTTATATAGTTGGTATGTCGTCTCAGGCGTCTCACATCTATCTCACTTATAAAGTTGGTATTTCGTCTCAGGTGTCTCACATCTATCTCACTTATAAAGTTGGTATGTCGTCTCAGGCGTCTCACATCTATCTCACTTATAAAGTTGGTATTTCGTCTCAGGCGTCTCACATCTATCTCACTTATATAGTTGGTATTTCGTCTCAGGCGTCTCACATCTATCTCGCTTATATAGTTGGTATGTCGTCTCAGGCGTCTCACATCTATCTCACTTATAAAGTTGGTATTTCGTCTCAGGTGTCTCACATCTATCTCACTTATAAAGTTGGTATGTCGTCTCAGGCGTCTCACATCTATCTCACTTATAAAGTTGGTATTTCGTCTCAGGCGTCTCACATCTATCTCACTTATAAAGTTGGTATGTCGTCTCAGGCGTCTCACATCTATCTCACTTATAAAGTTGGTATGTCGTCTCAGGCGTCTCACATCTATCTCACTTATAAAGTTGGTATTTCGTCTCAGGCGCCTCCCGTCGCCATACAGTTTCTCCGTCAACTGGGCTAGAGAAGGTTGTGTGGCCACTCTGCTGCTAGACCACTACCTGATCTACTGTAAAAAGTACGAACAGCAAAGGCTTGCATTAAAAACTTACTATAGAAATCACAATATAGACATGACAGATGATAAGGTTTTAAGTATAGATGCCACACGAGATGCCCAATCAATACTTACAAGATATATACATAAAACAAATGAAAACATATAAGGTTAGTACTTCAGAAAAGACATTCAACCAAATAGAAATTAAGCAACAAGAACTAACAAATCATTAAAAAAAAAAAAAAAAAAAAAACGTACTAACTACTCAAAGGACAAGGAAAGACTTACTTACTTAGTCGCTTCCCTTCTACCGTGAGGCGTAGATGTGGAAAGACAACTAGGTATAACACAAATAAATAAATAACCACAACCCAAAAAGAACAAATACTTATACAAATTTAAACCAAGTGTAAAGGACAATAGTTATCTATAAACAATACAAAAGAGAAAATAAAATTGTCAAATACTAATACATATTAAAAACAGTAACTGCAAAAGACAAAAGTTATTTAAATTGAATACAAAACTAGTAAATAAAAAAATGACATTAAATACCCCAATTATAACCAATTTTCAGGTTGAACAGGGTAGACCAAGATGGAACGAGAAGCGGCAATAACGGTCAGCTTTTAAGTGCCCGCTCTCCACCCATCACCTCTTCAAAACAACAACAACATTCGCAATTTATTTTTACTCTTAATTTAAACTCCTTTCCTAAATGGGCTTCATTAAGCATTATTTTGCATTGCTTTCCATTTACCAGACCACAAGGTCTTTTATAGTTGGACATGCGCCCTAATATAACTGACGGAACATGTGTCAATGTTGAACGTGACACAGCTCGCCAAAACAAGGCTAAATTTCTATTTTGTAAAACTGCATTGCCATTGCTATTACATACGAGGTAGCTTCAAAAAGTTCCCGGAATAGTCGACTCATGTTTCAATGAGTGATTATGTCATGGAAATTATACAGGGTGTTCCACGAAAAAGCGGCCCCATTCATAAAGTGAAAGTAGCCAGATTTTTCAGTATTTTTCAATGTTTATAAATATGTCGGTTATAAAAGGTTCTAAGTAGTACTAGATTGACCTAAATTATTTTCCGTGATTATCAAAGAGTAGCATACAAAAGTTGATCTCAAAATGGCGTACAACACGGTCGGTCGTTAATGCCGAAAAATGTATAGTGCCAACTGTTAGGACGTCACAATTATTCAACGCAAGGACTACTTGGCCATTCACATTACTTCCGACACAATACGTCAGCATTCCATGACGTCACGGGCCGCTTTTTCGTGGAACACCCTGTAGTTTTATACGTTGGTAGTGACCTTGAGGAAACGACACGTTGATGTAACCTTCACATGTACTCTCGAACAGAAGTTACAGAAGTTTGTTTGTGTGGTGTGCACGTAGCATCGTCGGAGTTGAAAATGTTCGTGATTGGACAACGTACAAATGTCAAATTTTGTGTTTTGCTTCAGAGACCCTCAGAGACAGTAACCTTGCTTAATAAAGCATTTGGTGATACCGCAGTGAAGAAATCGCAAGTTTATGAGTGGCACAAGCGTTTCCGTGAAGGTCGTCTTAGTATCGATGATGATCCACGTAGCAGACGACCGCCTACCTCGATAAACAATGAATACATTGAGCGTGTTTGGAACGTTGTTCGTGTTGACAGAAGACTTAGTGTAGAGAAAACAGCCTCAGAGGGTGGAATATCAGTTGAAAGTTGCAACAGTATTCTCCACAATGAACTGCACATGCACCGTGTTTGGCAACACATGGTTCCCAAAATGTTATCTCCTGAACAGAAATAAACGAAATTGACACTGGCATGAGACCTAACCGCTGTGGCTGATCAAGATAGCAATTTTCTCAACAGCATAATCACAGGAGACGAGACGTGGTGTTTTTCTGTACGATCCTCAGACAAAACGTCAGTCCTCTGAATGGAAATCACCCTTGTCTCCCCGGACACAGAAATTTCGTTTGGACAAGAGCAAAGGAAAAGTTAAGTTGGAAGTTTTTTTTTATTTTTTTATTCCCGGAGTATTTTCTACCATAAATTCATTCCTGAAGGCCGAACGATTAACCAGGAAATGTACGTTGATATCCTCCGTCGACTAAGAGATGCAATCAGAAGGAAACGCCCAGAAAAATGGAGAACAAACAGTTGGGTTCTGCTGCATGACAATCCGCCAACACATCGATCCCTACTAGTGAAGCAGTACCTCGCAACGCACAATGTGACTGCCCTGGAACATCCTCCACATTCTCCCGACCTGGCACCGCCTGATTTTGTTATGTTCCCGCGCCTAAATCGGCACTGAAAGGACAGAGATTCAGGGGTGCTGTCGTACAGGTGGGTTTGAAAGTTATTTATGGTCCCGTCTGAGTAGAGTGGATGGTGATAAGTACGTGAGCAATAAAGGTGTGAGAAATAGATGTCACTAGTGAATAGTTTAAGGAGAAGATCTGTCTCTGGAATGAGTAGTTTTCTCTAGTCCAGCCTATCTATACGACTATAATTTAGTACAAGACAATATTTCCCTCCTTATACATGTAAATGTAAGTTTAACTACACACACACATCTATGTGACAACAAGACACATAAACGTGAAAAACTATGGTTAATTAGGTATGGGTCTGACCAACACACAAAGTCGAGTTTCTTTTGTCGTTTATTATCTTTAAACTTGACAACACCATATACCTAAAGAAAGAACAAATAAAGTCAGATTTACATACATAGGAAATAACAGAATAAATGTGCCCTCTCCCTATTGAGAAAAGAATCCAACAAGTTAATAACCCCAACGGTCAAAGGTTAGCACTATGTTACAGAATAGACAGTGAAGAAACAAGTTCCTACTAAATGCTACTCAGTAAACTAAACAATTTTTTAAGGAAAATCAAGGATGATACAGTTTCCTGTAACAAAGAAAAATATTCACTCTCTCTGTCACACGTGGCCACTCAACCACGCTTACCTAATCTTGGTGATGTCCCTTTTAATTACAATGGTCTCTGAATAGACAAAATGTCAGGTATATTTTCCAAGTTGGCCCCAGTCCATCCTCTAACAATTAAGATTAATAAGGGGGACGCCAAATTTGGTGGTTTATTCCTGGATAAACAAATATCACCTCGAATAGTTAGTGTAGAAAACCGAGATCTTGGGTTCATAGTAAACAGAGGAAAATATTTCCAGTATTGAGAAACATCTGGTTGCTAAAACTGTTACAATTGATAAATGATGGTAATCTTATCGGCTGGCTCTATGGTCAGGGCCGATTCTGAAACAGCGTAACTCTTCTGGATAAAATCCACTTGGATACGACTGTCAAAAACCGAGAGAAATGTTGTTGGTTTCACAACCCAGTGGGCTGATAAAATTTAACAAAATATTTCTGGGATTTGTAAGTCCAGTTAAAAAAAAAGTTTTCTTGATTATCGTTGGTGTGGTGGATTTTGATGTTATGAAATGTGGTTGTTGTATTTCACTATTGTTCTGAATGAGGTCAGCTGTGAAGGTACCTGATTATAACAATTTATGGGTTGAGTTATCAGGTAACGTTTCTGCTACCACCTTATGACCTTAATCAGACCTATTCTTGACTAGTATGTATGGTAGCTACGTCTAATGTCTAGGGTTATGCAAGTGTGGTGTGATGGAAATTTTACACTAACACACACACACATATAAACAACTATTAAAGTCTATGATCAAATGAACTAACACCTGTGTTAAATTTTGATGTGTAAATTTTCTATACAATTTTTATTAGTCCTGAACCTAGTATTCTTCTGGTCAGGACTTTCAAAATTAAAAGAACTCAAGAACATAAAATGCAAAGTTTTAACCCAAAGGGACAATTTGTCCAAACATATAATGTTAAAATATACTAATATTGTTGCTAAATTTTTAATATTACTGGTTTCTAACACTGGATGGCTGTTTGGGATTCTTTAATCATCCCCATTTCTTTAATATACAACTTTCAAAGTCTACTTCTTTGGGGAATATTTTTATTATGTTACACAAGGGGCTCTAGTATTGGATGCTGATGAAGCGTCCTGTGCCATATATTATATTTAACTGGCACAACTGGAACTGTCCGTATTCTTGCTGTAAACACGAACACTTTTATACTGCCCCAAAAGTAACAGGGTGGACTCTGTAGACCCCTGTCACTACTGGAAATGAAAAGACTTCTCAACTGCTTTTCACAGACATCTGGCACCAGGCTAGTGCCATATAAAAACCCTGTAACAATGAAATAATGCCTCCTTGTTGATATCATACTTAAACTGTTATTTCTACAAGTTATAATACATAAGAAATAAAGATCTGGGTCATATCTGATTAACCAACCCAGCTCATCCATTACAACGTGTACCAGTGTTGTTCACATGTCTCTCCTCTCAAGGCGGCCCTACATCTGCAATAATAATATTAATCTTTCTTTTCTTCCATACAATAGGATATGTGAGCTGTGTCCATCTGGCCACCTAAGAAAACATTTTTATTTCACAAAACACGTGCATTTTACAAAACTGGCAATGTGTTATAGCATAAATCCCCCTCTAGGCCCTGCATAAATCAGCTAAGGACCTATGTACTTACTGTCGAAATGGCAGTATCTCTCACTCGCATTTTGAAACAAAATATATATATGAATAATTTCTGCCTTACCATAAATTCAATGAATAAACACAGGTACGTTGATTAGCAGACTTCAGATGTCCTGCTGGCTGGACTGTGATGCCCTTTTGTTTTATTTTATATATTTAATTTAATAAGGCAAGTCACAATTCACAGAATTACAACGTCCGGTTCTAGGGACTGTATTATGCAAATGGCGAATAGCCTATGTAAGTTTTCCTTAACATAAAATGCGTTGGCCAATGAGATCCAAATACTAAGCTTTTTAGTTTGAATTTGAAAATATTGGCATTACAGTCTAAAAACAGACTTGATTTTTGGACATAACAAGTTTTCTCCTCACTCATTCTTAGATTTCTACTGCTAAAATATATTTAGTGTTAAGCCATCCCATAATTTCTCTCCCCCTGTCTACCCCTCCTCCATTAGAATACATGTACCCTTTTCCTGCCTTTTTCAAGGACGCGTCAAAAAATCCACGTTAGTGAAAGCAAAAACGAGCATGTGTTGGTCTGTCTGTCATAACCAATACCGTCTTTTGTCCATATCTTTCTTATTATCTGTCAGATTTTCTATTTTCAAGCCTATTATTTATCAAGAGACGATAAGCTCTTAAACTAGCTAACTTTTATGATCCTAAACCTATTAATAAAGAAGTCCATATTTTTTCCAGAGTTAGTTTCAATTTCCATTATCATATAAATTACGCCATCTTTTCTTTTCTCCCGCTTTGTCCAAAACTGAAAATACTAGTCTATTACGTCATAAAATGGACTCTTTTGCAGCGAAAGCGCTGTCTGTGTGTTTATATATATTTTCTCAGTGTGCCTATAGTCCGAAAACTTATTGGGTTTTGCGAGGTATTTTTAAATTCTACAAAGCTTTCGACTTGCTAACTGTATCGTCTCGCACTGTCGTCTCGGGGAGCGACCCGTAGAATCTAACGCTTGACAATCCGGCAGCATGTGTTCGCTCTCTCACTTTTATGCGTTCGTTTATGCCTCCCCTGTTTTGAATCGTACTCTCTTTCCTGGAACAACTAAGCTTGTTGTTTTCAAAATTTCTACCGTTAACCCTTGACGGGCGAGTTATAAAGTCCAATACCACTAGTGCGGCAATAAGGTTTCACACTACGTTCTTATCTCAATGCAATGACTGGCGCTGGGAAAGAAGATGCGTTACAACTATACTATTATTATTTCTACTCATATTATTTTAACTTTTATACTTATAATTAATAATTTTATCGCTGTATCAATGTACTTTATCACAGTTGGCTCACTAATGAAAAAATTGGCGACTCACATGCCAAGAAAAAGGCAACATTAACCCATCAGTAAATGTTGAAAAAAGGCCGCTGGCTGCTCATGTGATTAGGTCTGCTAAGAATAAAGAAACATTCATGGGAAAATTGCCACTGTTATATATCTACATCTTTGAACACGGACGGGGACAAGACGATTTCTTATACACTCCGTCAGTCCTAATTAAATTTAAAAGGCACACGGTGACTTTATTTTTTCACACCTATACGGTCAGCTTTTCGCCAGCGCGGCGATGTCAGGTCGGATGAAGGTATGCAACCTCCCCGCTCGTTACGCGCACGTTGACGATCAGCGTACAGTGTCTGTTATTATTTAATTGTCCATACGCACACTTACATAAATATCGCCTGTCGTTAATAGCTATTAAATTGTCGGCATCTGTTTGTCATCGTATGGTATTAAATAATCGACACTTACTATAAATGCACAAAATAAAATATAACATGAATTCTGTTCTGTCACTACCTGTCGCGCCTAGCATATACTCAGTCAACTAAAACGTCTCTCCTTGTGTGAGAAAGCGGGTGGTAAAATTAACATTAAAACTGAACCTCTGGTATACAATAGCTGCGCGTTATTATTTTACTGGTTTTAACAGCTAGAATTTTGGGTGAATTATAATGGTAAAAGCTTTAACACTTTAACACTTAAGCACTAATTTCTATTACCAGAAAATCCTCTTGAAAAGATCCCCAAATGCTATTAACACATTTAGCGAAATGGTTCTAGATACTGCGTGCTTAGACTATTCCAAAAATTATGAGTGACGACTAATAGCTGGTTTAGGAAGACACAGTTTATATATAATCATGTTTGCTCTGATCTATAGATGATGCTACTTTTCACACTATAGTGTATAGCAGAGTCCCCCAGATAAAAGTTTTCACAATCGGGGGTTGCTAATCGACATCAGAGACTTAAAACCGTGTAACTGAGTTCTTGGAGATTTGCGCGCTTCAGAAGATCAAAGAAATCGAGTTTTTCTTCTGTGTACGAACATCAAAGAGTATTCGGGGAAAGATTTTTTCCAGTGCGTTTACTTCAAAAAGGTCCGGTGTTTTTGACGTGCGGTCTGTCAGGTATCCGCTGATTGACAGATCAGCTCGCGTGAGAAACTTGATAAACAATCCAGATTCTCTCTCTGTTATGACTGACAGGTCCCAAAAGTTGGTAAAATTTCGTTTGTTTATGTTTAAGGAAAAGAGACGTGGATGAAGAATAAGCTTGTGAGTATGACAGGCAGAAAAATGCATGGTTTTGCTACCAAATCATAGCGCGCTAGCGGGATCACAATAGCTGTCAGATTACTGTAGGCTATATTTCCATTATACGTCACAGATGCTGAGGACGCTACCATCAATGTGACAAAACAGCTGAGAGAATTGTCAAAGAATGGGTTCCAGGAATGTTTCCAACAGCTGTATGGACGTTGGCAAAAGTGTGTATTTGCCGAAGGGAACTATTTTGAAGGAAATGTAGTGTAACTAATTGTATTGTATTGTTACTTATTTCAATACAATACACAAATTCCGGGAACTTTTTGAAGCTACCTCGTAAATACTTTAAGGCCAATGCCAGTCAAAACATGATAGATTTTCATGTAGCTTAGAAAGAGCTGGCTGTATAAAGATATAAATTATAACAGCTATCTTTGGTGAAATAGCAATACATACATGTTTAAAAGCGTATGTTTGTGTGTTCTCTAACATCTCTAAGCGTGTCCAGTAAGTCAGGCTTGTTGTAGCACACAGCTACTGTCGTCTTCTGGCACCAGAACTGTCGTAACTCTGTCATTTAAATTCTATATACGACAGCATATACAACAGAATGACTCATGAAAGGAATAGAACTTGTTTGTAACATAAACGTTAACAGCTCGCGAGAAACTTTTAACATAGTTCATGGCTGGCTTTATTTTAAATAAATTACTTACTCAAAGTTACCTCGTCAGTAATATAAATATTTGCTCATAATAAAATGAGTGAATAAAAAAAACTGACGTTAATTGGCAAGGAGAGTAATTTAACGAAAACAATTGTTTTAAAAAGTGGCATACATTACAGCAACAAAATGCTAATGACATACTGTAAAATCAGTGTCTTAACAATGTCGATTTAGTAAGTGGCTGACTGTAACATTATGATAAGATGTTACGCCTAGCTCGTTGAAACAACACTCATATTTTGTAGGAAACAAAATATAGGCAGTGCTGGACCCTGAGGACGAGATTTCAAGAGCTTGAAGTGCTCTTTTGAAAATGTTGTGACCTTTCTATTGTGACAAATCTAACTCTTAACACTTTAGAACAAACACTGATGCATCATTTTCAATATCTCAAGAGAATTTGTGACTTTGTCGAAGATGTATAATTTTAATAAAATGATATTTCTTAAAGCTAACTTTATCGTAGAACATCTACATAATTCAGATACTTTATCTACACCAGAATGAAATAGGCTGTTAAGATTACTAGCACTTCAGAAGCATTAACCAGACGCCGTTTGTTCATTAAATTTGTTCTGCCCCACAGGCTGGTTTGATGCTCAAAATATAACATATTAGTAAAAGGTAGACTTCAATGACTGACCGTTCGATTACATTTAAGTTTTCGTCTTGTCTACGCTGTACACGATATTAAACAACCTTCTCTGTTACACACTCTATAATAATCTTCAACAAATGTACAAAGATTTTATATATACTGAAGCACATTAAAAACGCACCACCTGTATAATCCAGGAACAGAGTGTGAAATGTAAATATAAGTGTTTACAAGTTTACATATTTTGAATCTTTATTCATTTTCCTATGAATCCATGCTGGTCATTAATTTGTACATTTGATTGTTATGAAATTCATTGTATTCTGTGCAGGCAAGGGAGAAAACCAAAAATGCTACTTACAACTACTTAGTCGTTCCCCTACTACCGTGAGGTGTAGAGGTTTGGAAGAGAGAGAGCGCCAGGCTATACTATTGGCTGTCTTCCTCCTGGCCTGGTTCCATTCTAGTCCTCGGTCCTTCAAAGATTGTCTAATGTTGTCCTCCCAGCGGACTCTGGGTCGTGCTGGGAGTCTGGGTCCTTGGCTCTTTGTTTCCCATGCTTTTCGTGGTAGCCGATCTTCTCACATTCTGCAGAATTGGCCAAACCATCTTAGTTGGGACTGTTCTACTTGCGTCTGCAGGGGGTAGAATTTAAGGCCTTGAATCGTCTGGTTGCGTACCATGTCTCTTCTTGTTACTTCAACCACTTTCCTCAGATACCTCATTTCTGAAGATTGGATCTGGCTTTTGTGGGTTGTAGTCATTGCCCATGACTCGCATCCATATGTCAAGACTGGGACATAGGTGGAGCGGTATACAGCCATTGACCAAAACATTGACCAAAAATGCAACCAATAAAAAAATTCATTAACACCATTCTCAGTCTCTGGTACGTCCACCGTGTGCTTGCAAACAAGCTTGGCAGTGGCTCCGCATGGAACGCACAAGTCTCCGAAGGAAAGTCCGGGAAAACAAGTCCCATTCAACGTGTAAGAGCAGCTTCGAGCTGTTCCAGATTAGCTGGAGAACCTTGCCTGTAGACTCTGCGTCCAAGCTCGTCCCACATATGTTCTATAGGGGACATGTCTGGTGATAGGGCAGGCCAATCAATCGTCACAATGTTCTGCTTCTGTAGATATTGCTGCGTAATGCATGCGGTGTGCGCACGTGCGTTATCCTGCTGGAGAAGCTGCAAGTCTGGATAATTTGTTAACGCAGGAGCAACCAATGCATCCAGAACCTCATCTTGATATGTCACAGCATTAACATTTCCACGGAAGACGTGAAGAGGCAAGCGATAGTGAAAACTGAATCCTCCAGTAATGTGAATACTGCCACCTCCAAATCGGTTGTGCTGACAAACACAGCAATCTGCAAAGCGCTCTCCACACCGTCGCCAAATCCGCATACGTCCATCAGCAAAGGATATGTTGAATCTGCTCTCGTCTGTCAATAGGGCAGCTTTCTACTGCAGTCTACTTCATCTTACATGTTGCTCTGCCCATTGCAGGCGCTGCTGACGATGTCTATGAGTCAAGTTTTGCCCAACATAAGGTCGTCTTGCAGTAAGGCCTGTATCTCTGAGTCGTCGTATGACGGTCATTCGAGAGACTTGCCCACGTCTACCCACTATTGCTCTTGCTGTTTGACTTGCCGGGATAGAACGATTCCTTAGGTGACTCAGCACAAAATGACGATCTTGCGCAGGGGTAGTAACTCGTGGTTGGCCACTCCGAAGTCTATCCCGGGCACTGCCAGTGGTTCCGTAACGTTCATTGAGACGAACAATAGTGCTGTGGTGGCAATTCATCCTTCTGGCAATGGCCAGCGAGCTCATTCCAGTGTCCAACATACCAATGGCTCGTTGCATTTCAAGCACATGTACTTGGTGTTTTGTCTCAACGACCTTTTTATACCGAGCATACTGCCACAACGCGTACTGTTCACGTTCATGTTTATGTCTTCTTTACCCGTAATGTCTAAGTTTTCGTTACACTTTCATATGTAGGTCTTCGCTTCACTTTCGTGTCTATGTCTTCGTTACACTTTCATGTCTATGTCTTAGCTCCACTTTCGGGTCTTGTTTTGTTACCCGTAAATGTCTATGTAATCGCACACTTTCATGTCTACATCTATGTTAACCTTTAATGTCTATGTCTTGGTTACACGTTCATGTCTATTTCTTCTTTACCCGTTCATGTCTGTCTTCGTTACACTTTCATGTCTATGTTTAACGTGCACAATTTGCACACGGGACCTCTTTTTTTCGCCCTTGTCCGGGAAGGATAGGCATCCTATCTTACTATCCAGGAGATCGGAGAGAAGTATAACATCATTTGGAATAACAAAATTCCGTCAATTATATTCACTGTACTGGGAACCGAACCTGTTACCTTTAGAATTAGATGTGCACGCCATACCTCTTTGCCACATCGACCCCCAATATTGGTCATACTCTTATTCTCTTAGCCTGGAGATGTCACAAAATAAAACGTGTCCAATGTGTGCCATACCCAACTCAACATCTCCTCCTTACATCTCCAATGTGTGCCATACCCAATTCAATATCTACTCTTTAAATCTACAATGTGTGCCATACCCAACTCAACATCTCCTCCTTACATCTCCAATGTGTGCCATACCCAATTCAATATCTACTCTTTAAATCTACAATGTGTGCCATACCCAACTCAACATCTCCTCCTTACATCTACAATGTGTGCCATACCCAATTCAATATCTACTCTTTAAATCTACAATGTGTGCCATACCCATCTCAACATCTACTCCTTAAATCTACAGTGTATGCCATACCCAACTCAATATCTAACATTTCAATCTACAATGTGTGTGTTGCGTGATAAATTCTCGCAACATCGTTTTATTACAATATCTATTTTATAACGCAAGGGCAACCACTGCTTGAAATTTATAGTCACTTTTCTCGGTAAGCATTTGTCTTCCCGCGTTGGTATTGAATGCAGTTAAGTTTTGAGCTGTGGTCTTTTTGCGCTGGACTGCGCATGACTGGTCTTGTTTTTTGGTCGATCGGTTTCCGCCCACCACTAGTGGAGTGAGCGATTTGAATGGCGAAAGAGATGCCTCGTTGAAGAGGGGATCTCCGCTATTTTTTGTTCTGTCAGGGATATGTAGTCCTCTTAATGGATATTTCGTTTATTCGAGATAATACCTCTAGTGTTTCCCACATGTCGGGAGGCGTGATATTTCTGTATTTCTTGAAAGCAAGGTAAATTGACTTTTTCATTAACTCTATCGATTTTGGGTCGTGAGCGATTTCGATTCATAGCCTGTCTTCGAAAGTCGTCGTCACGAGATGTTTTCCCAGCTCACATGCCGCTGTATTGTACTGCATCGGTTGATGCATGATCCAAAGGACCATTACTTGCTACTTTGTTAAATGAACTAGGTTTGGAAAACCTTTATTATCTAGAGGATATTTTTGAGGACATTATTTATACTTCGGCAGACGTGTCTGTCTTGCTGAAGTCAGACTAAGGAGAGTGAACTGATCTCATACATCTGGTTATCTCCTGGCTGTTATAGAAAAGGATGGAGTTTTTCACCTGACTACATTTACAGCACTATGAAATATAACATGCATCTGACTCATTATTGTAATGCTGTCTACCGTCTATTGCTGTATTGAATGTTGCTGTGATAATGACTGTTTGATGTGCCTACATATTCGCGTAACCATTTTGTCACTGTGGCGTCCACAATAAATAATGAAGAAAAACGTCAACGGCTGTTTCAAGAATCATTGACTTTATACGTCGTGAGTTTACTGACGTCCTATGTGGATTGCCCTGTTATTTTTGTATGAACATTGTTTTGACTGAACACATCTGCACACTACACAAAACCAGACATGCGGATACCATCCATCATCATATGGCATCACGCATCATTTGGTGGCCATAAGCTGGTTTGATTCTGGTACCAGCAAACACGGGGTCCCTTACCCACTTCATTTTCAACAAGAATTCATCAGCATCCTTCAAGAAATTAACATTCTTCAATACAGTCAACATCTTCAAAATTTTCAAAGTACTCGGCGTTGCCCGGTAAAAGTCAAAATTTCAACTTTTTGACGGAAACAAGAATTTGACAGTACCCGGCGTTGTTACATGTTGCCGGATAACTCGGACTGCTGTTATCTTTTACGCAAGTCAAGCAAGTTGCTGCTGTCAAGGTTCCAGTGCTGTCGTTTTTTGTGAAGGTCAAGTGCCGGTTGAAACGGGTTGTTTTCTGAAGAAGGCCAAGTACCGATTTCCATCAACTTATTTTTGGATTAGAAGGTCAAGTGCCGAAACAACTCAACACACAGTATTTCAGAAGCTCTTGTACCATCGTGTTAGCAGTGGAAGCAGTTCAGATGTGCCATCATCGTTGGAGCTTCGCTCTTTAGGACGTTGATTGACATCCGTTTTTTTCTGCTGTTCTACGATTGGAAGCCTATAAGTTAAGTGGCCTGTTTGTATGTAAACTGTGCCCTTATACTTCTGCTGAGTCTTCTGTGTATCATCTCATTCTATATGTTATATGTTTATATGTTATTCGTATATTTATATGTTTATATTTCAGCGGGTTCTCGGTTGGGTGGTGTCTCCGTTAGATTATGCCACGTCATAGAGGTCGTCTATTGTGAGCGTTTTCTGTAAGGTTTGCAAATTTCCAATACTGGAATTTGCTAAGCGACTTCTGTTGCTATTTATGTTAGCTGTGATGACATGTTTTAATATTGTTTTCGTTATTATTTCGCATTCTTTAGTTTTGTTTTGATTTGTTTGTATTTGTTAGCCTACTCTTGTCTATAATTTAGTTTCATACAACATTTTTGTTTATACACTGTGGTGTCATGTATTTTGTTTAATTATAGCGCAGATATCGTCACATTTTTTGTGATATTTCATTAATTTCTGCTTTATTTTTAGTTGATTTCTGCGAACGTTTTTGTATTGTTGCTGATCTTTGTTATTGTTTACATTGTTATTGTTTACATTGTTTGCATTGTTTACATTTTCAATGTTTACATTCTGCATGTGTTTACATAGTCATTGTTTACAGTTATAGTAATTAGTTAATGGGCTATGCTAATGCACTGTTACTACTACACTGATGATAAATGAATGATGAATAGTGTCGTGCACTATTGAATGAGAAGTGCACTTATGATCAAGAATTGATTGTTGATATTTCATATACAAGTTCTTTGATTGGAGACTTGTTTCCCACAGAGACTGGGATAATATAAGGTGATGTGAATATACAAGTGCTTAATTAAGACTTGTTACACTTAGGTTTGAAATAAATTAGTTAATTATTTCAGGTTTTGGACTCATATGTTAGACAACATGTCTACATTTGAGCACTTTATTGAGCAGGGTAAATTGCTTGGGAAGACTGGTGATAAGTTAGAAGAATTTGCAACTGCTCGATATGATAAAGCAATGGAAGCTGAACAAAAGAAACTGCATATGGAAGCTGAACAAAAGAAACTGCAGATGCAGGTGGATGAAAAAAGATTCCAAATGGAAATGGAAAAACAAAAAAGGGAATCAGAAGCTGAGGAAAGAAAACTCCAGCTAGAAGCTGAAAGATTTCAAAAAGAGGCTGAGAATAAAAGACTTGAAAAAGAGGCTGAAAATAAAAGACTTGAAAAAGAAGCTGAAAATGAAAGACTTCAAAAAGAGGCTCAGGCTGAGGAAAGAAGATTACAGAGAGAGTCTGATGAGAGGAAAGAGAAAGCAAAAATGGAACATGAAGAAAAGGTCTTAGCTTTAGAGTTGGAAAAATTGAAATTGACGAGCATGAGTAATGGTAATGATTCAAACAAGGGTTCATCTTCTGGTAAGGCTAATAATGATACTTTTAAGATTAAGTTACCAACATTTAGTCCTTCCAATGATGACATAATGTTCTATCTGGACAGATTTGAACAAGCATGTACAGCTCATAACATAGACAAAGCAAAATATGTTTATCAGTTATCAGGGATACTGACAGGTAAAGCTCTAAGTATATTAAATATGGTGGATGAACCTGACAAGAACAATTATGAGGTTGTCAGGGCCGCTTTGTTAAAGAAATATCAGCTTAACGAAGACGGCTATCGTCTACAATTTAAAAACATGTTACCTGAAAATGGAGTTGAATTCTCCGAGTTTATTGCAAGAATACGCATTACTTTCTCACGATGGGTTGAACTATCTAAGACGGAAAAAACTTATGAAGGACTTATGGACTTAATACTTAGAGACAAAGTCATGTCGTCTGTCAATGAGTCTTTCCTTGCTTTCCTTCATGAACGTAAACCTAAAACAATAAAAGAAATGGAAGATTTCTGTTGCCAATACGTAACTGCGCACCCACACATAACCATGGGTAACTCTAAGGTGAAAGAAGGTTTACCAGTTGCTTCGGCAGCTCCGTATGGCCAAAACTTTGCTCGTAGATTCCAACAAAATTTTGATAGAAAGAGTAGCGGTAATTTCTGTCAAAATCATGGAAATCAATTTCATGGTGATTCTTCTTCGAAGAATTGGAGACAACCTGATAGTACTCGTTACTATCACCCTAATAATTATAAGCATTTCAAAAGAGGATATGGTAATAGAGGTTATTCCTGCCGAAGACCTCAAAACCAAACAAATAGATGTTCGCATCAATGTGAACATGATAGTAATCGTGGAAACTGGAATTCGAACCAGGATAACAATTACAATAGAGACAATAATAACTGCAGAGATAATAATAACTCTGATAACTTCAGAGGTAATAATAGTCGGGGTAGATCTCAACACAAAAAAAGAGATATCAGCAGGCTAATGCTGTACAACAGGAAACTGAGGGAGCCTGTAATCATGTTGTTGATAGTAAAAACTTTGACGCTGTCACTGGTTCTGCTTTTGACTTTGAGAGAGCAAACAAATGCCCCCAATGCAGTACTTTATTCGAACCGGGTACCATAACTACTTTGAGTTGTGGTCACCCACTTCCCGCTCTTCCTGCTGCTGTTGCGCATGACGGGAGGGGTTCTTTAATTCTACATAAGGGTCTTGTTAATGATACTCCGGTCTCACTACTTTTCGATTCCGGATGCACCACTATTGGTGTTAGACAATCGCTTGTAGATCCATCTTGTGCTACAGGAAGGGTTATTAAATGTGTCACATTTGGCGGCACTCTAGAAAAATATCCTACTGCTGTAATTCGCATTGCCACTCCTTTCTTTACTGGAGATGTGCATGCTTGTCTCTTACCTAATCCTATTGCGGACCTTATTATTGGTCGTATTCACGGAGTTAGGGAGTGTACCCCACAGCAGATTGCTGCTTGGGAAGATAATAACATGCAAGCTACAAATGCAGTAGTTACAAGAGCACAAGCTCTACAAACACCCGAAACTTCACTGAATAGTGATAATGAAGTTGATAGCCAAGATAGTCACTTAGTAATCACTCGTGACTCTTTCATAAAATTGCAAGAAAAAGATCCTTCTTTAAAAAAATTCTTCGTTCTTGCGAAGAAAGGTGATCCGAATCAGGATACAAATAGAAAATCTTGGATTGCAATGAGAAACGGCGTACTTGTACGTATGGTACAAGATTCGACTACGTCGGCACATTCGCAAATTCTTGTTCCCAAGAGCATGAGAGTGCAAATATTACAACATGCTCATGACTCGCAATGTGCCGGACATATGGGTTTTGCCCGTACGAAGTCGAGAGTCCTTGCGGCTTTCTTTTGGCCTTTTGTCAATAAGGACATTCGTATTTACTGCCGATCATGCAAGGTATGTCAGGAGGTCAAATCTAGAGGACCACGACATGCTGCGCCTATCCAGGCTGCTGACATTCCTATTCGGCCGTTTCAGAAAATGGCCATAGATATTATTGGCCCTTTTAAGGTCAAGTCGGCCAGAGGACATCAGTTTATCCTTACATGTGTCGATATGTGCACACGTTGTCCAGAGGCTATTCCTCTTAAGAGCATATCTACTACAGATATCGCAGATGCTCTTTGGTTGATATTTTCTCGCTTGGGGTTCCCCAGAGAAATATTGTCAGACCATGGCACTCAACTCATATCTGACACTATGTCACAGGTAATGTCTACCTTACATATTGAACGATCTCTCAGTAGTATCTACCATCCTATGTCTAATGGGTTAGTTGAGCGTCTGAATAGAACGCTCAAGACTTTGCTTGGTAAGATAACTGAAGATCATCCTCAAGATTGGGACAGGGTTTTACCCGCGGCTCTCTTTGCCTATAGAGAAGTCCCTAATGAACACACAGGATTTTCTCCCTTCGAACTTGTCTTTGGCGCGCGTCCACGCGGCCCTATGTCTTTATTACACGATCTCATCACTGCCGATGATATTAGCGATGAAACTCAATCCTCATATGAGTATGTCATTGCTCTTAGACAAAAGATCATTGAGGCATGTAAGCTAGCAACTGCTTCATCAGAAATTGCTAAAGAGAAGGCAAGACAGTTTGCTAACAAGAATAGATGTCTACGACAACTTTGTCCAGGTGACAAAGCATTCGTCCTACTCCCCAGTAGGGAAAATAGACTTCTTATTGCATGGAAAGGTCCGTATGCAATAGTCTCTCGGATTTCCGATGTTGACTATGTGGTCGATATTGATGGAAAGCATAAAACTTTCCACATAAACATGCTTTCGGAATTTCACGAACGTCCGGACTATTTGCTGCCTATTTTCCAGGCAACGGATGATGCTCCTGCACCTCACGGTCATTATTCATCCCTGTCTGTCATACAGGATGAGGAATCTACCTTCTCAGATGTCAATCTTCCCCTTCCAGTGGTTCCATTACATTCTACGGAATCTTGGAAAAACGTTTCTGTTTCTCCTAATCTTTCTGGTGACGAACATCGACAAGTCTCGTCGATGTTACAAACATTTCAGGATGTTCTCACTGACATTCCTGGACACACAGATGTCATAGAACATGACATAATTCTTACCGACAATAATCCAATTAGGGTTAGGCCTTATCCTATTCCTATACACTTTCAGTCGCAAGTGGAAAAGGAATTGGATGAAATGATTCAATTAAATATAATTGAACCATCGACTTCACCATATTCTTCTTCCATGGTTATTGTCCGGAAGAAGGATAAGAACATACGAATTTGTGTTGATTATCGCAAATTGAATCAGGTCACAAAGTTCGATGCTGAACCGATGCCTTTGTTAGAAGATCTACTGATTAGACTTTCTAATTCTAGATTCTTCACTAAACTTGACTTGTCTAAAGGTTATTGGCAAGTGCCTTTAGCAGAGCATGCCAAACCTCTTACTGCTTTTTCTACACCTAGGGGTCTATTTCAATGGAATGTTATGCCTTTTGGTCTCATGAACGCCCCTGCCACTTTCGTTCGCATGATGCGTCGAATTCTGTCACATCGTTCGGATGTCATCGCATACTTAGATGACATCTGTCTCTTCAGTGATACCTGGGAAGATCACTATTTAGGGTTATATGACTTACTCTCCACTCTACGTGAGAATAATTTGACAGCGAAACCTTCTAAAGCTTTTGTTGGTTTTGGTGAAATCTCTTTCCTGGGTCATCGTGTCGGTCATGGTCTCTTGAAGACAGAAGACCACAATACTTCCAAAATACTGAACATCTCTGTTCCTAAAACGAAGAAACAAGTTAGGAGTCTCTTAGGTTTAATTCAATTTTATGGGAGATTTATTCCAAATTTATCTTCGATCATGGCACCTCTCTCAACATTGTTGAAGAAAGGTTCGCCTAATCTGGTCCGTTGGTCTGAAGAATGCCAATCTTCACTAGACCAAATCAAGAATATATTTTCTTCTCCTCCCATCTTAAGATTACCTACTCTTGATAGGACTTTTGTTCTTCGGAGTGATGCTTCATCCACTGGGATTGGAGCAGCACTGATGCAAGAATATGCAAATACTCTGCATCCTGTTATGTACATTTCTAGAAAACTAAATGCGGCAGAGAGGAACTACTCGGTTTTAGACCGTGAGTTGTTAGCGATGGTTTGGTCAATTCTAAAGCTACAAAGATTCCTCCTGGGCGCACATTTCATTCTAGAGACTGATCAGAAAGCTCTTACAGCTATTCAGACTAAGAATTTGAAGAGTTCGAGATCCACTCGATATGCTATAGCTCTTCAACCTTTTCACTTCACGGTACGAGCTATCCGTGGTGCGGATAATGTGATGGCTGACATTTTGTCTAGATGCCCACATGACTCCAACTAATACTTCTGTCCTATATTTCCATATATTACAGAGTCATAACACACCTATATTTCTACAATAGATTAGCACATCTGTACTTACTTTATATGTACACACTATCGTGCTTTGTTGTCATCTTCTTCTGTTCGTTTTTTTAAGATGATAGAGGAGGACTGAGTAGTTAATATAAGGGCCGTTAGTTTACTAAACAGCCACAATTATTAATAATGTATTGTACCTTATGAAGCATATTAGTTATTAATTAGCATTATATTGCTTGTACTTTCTCAGAATGTCATTGTTGAGCTGAGGACTTACCTTACTAGTATCAAGCATGACGAGTTCTAGATTGTGTACTTACCCTCGGAATACCAGAGCATATGTCCTGGATCGTCATGTAGTTTAACTTTACTATGTACTTATGTCATTACATGTCAAAGAATGTACTATTTAAATTTTCCTATCAGATTTGTACATCCATTTTTTAAAGACAATATTAGAGTATGCTGTTTAATGATGGTTATGGTAACTTGCATACGTATATTGTGTTTACATGCTAACGTGATGTGTGTTGGTGACACCTCCCCGATGTGAATATTTTTTGAGACATATTTATTTTTCTGTTGAGGTATATCCTCACCAGACACTCTATATTTAGCCTCATGTTAGGCAATTTAATTAATTATCAGCGCATAATTCGTGCGTTTTGAGCCGCTTATCGCATGCTCTTTGATATTTAAAAAAAAAAATATGTTCCACATTTTTTTTTTATCGGGAGGAGGTGGTGATATGTTGCGTGATAAATTCTCGCAACATCGTTTTATTACAATATCTATTTTATAACGCAAGGGCAACCACTGCTTGAAATTTATAGTCACTTTTCTCGGTAAGCATTTGTCTTCCCGCGTTGGTATTGAATGCAGTTAAGTTTTGAGCTGTGGTCTTTTTGCGCTGGACTGCGCATGACTGGTCTTGTTTTTGGTCGATCGGTTTCCGCCCACCACTAGTGGAGTGAGCGATTTGAATGGCGAAAGAGATGCCTCGTTGAAGAGGGGATCTCCGCTATTTTTTGTTCTGTCAGGGATATGTAGTCCTCTTAATGGATATTTCGTTTATTCGAGATAATACCTCTAGTGTTTCCCACATGTCGGGAGGCGTGATATTTCTGTATTTCTTGAAAGCAAGGTAAATTGACTTTTTCATTAACTCTATCGATTTTGGGTCGTGAGCGATTTCGATTCATAGCCTGTCTTCGAAAGTCGTCGTCACGAGATGTTTTCCCAGCTCACATGCCGCTGTATTGTACTGCATCGGTTGATGCATGATCCAAAGGACCATTACTTGCTACTTTGTTAAATGAACTAGGTTTGGAAAACCTTTATTATCTAGAGGATATTTTTGAGGACATTATTTATACTTCGGCAGACGTGTCTGTCTTGCTGAAGTCAGACTAAGGAGAGTGAACTGATCTCATACATCTGGTTATCTCCTGGCTGTTATAGAAAAGGATGGAGTTTTTCACCTGACTACATTTACAGCACTATGAAATATAACATGCATCTGACTCATCATTGTAATGCTGTCTACCGTCTATTGCTGTATTGAATGTTGCTGTGATAATGACTGTTTGATGTGCCTACATATTCGCGTAACCATTTTGTCACTGTGGCGTCCACAATAAATAATGAAGAAAAACGTCAACGGCTGTTTCAAGAATCATTGACTTTATACGTCGTGAGTTTACTGACGTCCTATGTGGATTGCCCTGTTATTTTTGTATGAACATTGTTTTGACTGAACACATCTGCACACTACACAAAACCAGACATGCGGATACCATCCATCATCATATGGCATCACGCATCAGTGTGCCATACCCAACTCAACATCTACTCCTTAAATCTCCAATGTGTGCATACCCAACTCAACATCTATTCCTTAAATATACAGTGTGTGCCATACCCAACTCAACATCTATTCCTTAAATCTTCAATCCTTTTGTTATATTTTTTACACAATCACCCATTTAAGAAAGTGTGTATCTTTCCTGTTATCGTTTTCTGGTTCTCCATGTTTTCAGACCATACAATAATAAAAACTGATATATGAGTTGTAGGTTATTCTATTTTATTTCATTTTTTTGTGGGACTAATTTTCTTTTTATTTTCGTATATTTCTATTTTACGATGTCATCAAGGCATGTAAGGAGAGAACAAGAAAGTATTCAGTGGGGTACTGGAAGATGAGACTGGTCTATATTTCGGAGCTGGCATTTGCTGATGATGTTGCCCTGATTGCTAAATCAGAGGCACATCTCCAATCCAACCTGCAAGTCTGGAAGGAAGAGCTGGAGAAGAGAGGGATGGTCATAAGCAGCTCTAAAACAAAATCCATGGTGATATCACGAGAAGAAAGAAAACATCAGATTAAGCTGGGAGAACAGGTCCTGGAGCAGGTCGACCACATTAAATACCTCGGAGCTATTATAGACCGAAAGGGAGGCATCAAAGAAGAGTTGGCCACTCGAAAAGCAGCAGCTGGGAGACTTTTTCAGGCCATAAATCGAGGATTCCTCAGCAAGAGAGAGGTTGGTAAGAAAACGAAGATGGCTGTATACCGCTCCACCTATGTCCCAGTCTTGACATACGGATGCGAGACGTGGGCAATGACTACAACCCATAAAAGCCAGATCCAAACCTCAGAAATGAGGTATCTGAGGACGGTGGTTGAAGTAACAAGAAGAGACATGGTACGCAACCAGACGATACGTCAAGGCCTTAAATCCTACCCCCTGCAGACCCAAGTAGAACAGTCCCAATTAAGATGGTTTGGCCATGTCTGCAGAATGGGAGAAGATCGGATACCACGACAAGCATGGGAAACAAAGAGCCAAGGATCCAGACCCCGAGGACGACCCAGAGTCCGCTGGGAGGACAACATCAGACAATCTTTGAAGGATCGAGGACTAGAATGGAACCAGGCCAGGAGGAAGACAGCCGATAGGATAGTCTGGCGCTCTCTCTTCCAAACCTCTACACCTCACGGAAGAAGGGGAACGACTAAGTAAGTAATATTTCTATTTTTATTTTGATTTCATCGTCTGCTGCGATAACGTTTTCAATATGGCACCAGATATACATGCATGTTTCCTCTCGTTTCATTGACTTATTCATGGTGTTTTTGAATTGTATTTGTTTCGTTTTTTTTTGTTTTCCAAAAGATGCAGGTAGCCAGCCCGATGCCCAGTCTTTCTCAGTTGTCGTATCAGACATATTTGGCAGGTTACAGTGTTATTATTCTTTCGGGCCCCAGTAACAAATTAGACTCTAACTAGCAATAACCCGTCAAACTAATTATAGTGTGCTGTTTCCGTTCCCGGATGAGCAGAGAGAAGTACATTCTTAGAGTGTTTTTGGTTTCTTTCTATTATACAGTGTAATCAAACTGCTCATAAACACCGTCATTTGAACGCTTTTCTTTGTTGATTGTAACTATTTTCGGGATAGTATATATAATTGAAACAAAACAATTTTTCAATACGGTTGCATTCCTCATCTGTAACCAGTTCCCTTTGGTATGTTATTGGCTCATGCACACTAATTTTTACGAACTTTTTCTTTGTAGAGCCCTACTAATTTCGTAAAAGAATTAAAAAAAAAACGACCTAAAACCAAAGTATTTGTTTTATATAACACCCACGACGCGCAAGTTGCACACCATGCGTTGCGCACTTTTTTTTCTGGCACGAGTTACTATTTTGAGAGAGACCGACCGACGTAACATACATCGGTAATTATGTTAGTTGGGATGGGATGGGATGATTATAGTGCATGATGAACATTGTTTTTATCCACTGAAGCCTAATGGTGGAATACTTTTATAACCTGGAGCATAGGTGTGCAGTGATTCTATAATCTCGAGTCCAAGGGGTACAACACGTCCATAATCTTTAAAGCTTGAGGTACGGTGTTTCAATAACTTGGAGAGTATAATGCACAATATTTCTATACTAGGAGAATAAAGTGTAGAGAAGTATAATATGGATTGTTTAGAGATTTGTTTAAATTAAAGTCAGTGCTATTCTCAAATGACATATGGATGTGAGTCGTGGGCAATGACTACAACCGACAAAAGCCAGATCCAAACCTCAGAAATGAGGTATCTGAGGAAAGTAGTTGAAGTAGCAAGAAGAGACATGGTCCGCAACCAGACGATCCGTCAAGGCCTAAAATCCCATCCGCTGCAGACCCAAATAGAACAGTCCCAACTAAGATGTTTTGGCCATGTCTGCAGAATGGGAGAAGATCGGCTACCACGACAAGCATGGGAAACAAAGAGCCAGAGATTCAGACCTCCAGGACGACCCAGAGTCCGCTGGGAGGACAACATTAGACAATCTTTGAAGGACCGAGGACTAGAATGGAACCAGGCCAGGAAGAAGACTGCTGATAGAATGGTCTGGCGCTCTCTCTTCCAAACCTCTACACCTCACGGTAGAAGGGAAATGACTAAGTAAGTAAGTAAGCTATTCTCAAAACATTTTCTAACCGCTCATTTGTAAGGAAATTGTATTTTATTCTTGATCGTGTAGAAACACCTCCCCCCCTCCCCTCCCCCCCCCCCCCCCCCCCCCCCCCCCGTCAAGAACGGTGAGGATGTCTAGGCAGGTTAGGTATTGGCAAGATGAATAACGTAAACAACGGCTCTCGGAGCTGTTTGTCCATATTGACCTCTGAGTGACGAGCACCTAATTTCAGACAAAACCCCTGTATAAGGGGCCATAGGAGACACCCATGATCCAAGTGCTGGCACCAACTGGATCTGATTCTTGTCAGAAGACCACACTTCAGGTCTGTGCTCTCCATGCGCTCGTACCATAATACATAATGTGATACAGATCACTCCTTGGTTTGCTGCACATTCAGAGCACAACCAAGAAATCTCCATCGTGTCTGACATGAAGGGTAACGACACATCGACACCAGCAAGATGTCAGACCCTGTCATTATCGCTCAATTAATTTATCACCACCTTCAAGAAAGTGCTCAGTAGACCACAGCATGATGATATTGTTACAGAGAACTGGGAGCACCTGCTGAACACCGTTCAAATCTTGCCACTTTGGTAAGAAGACGGCAAAGTCAAATGACTGGTTTGATGCTTCATTAGATGTGATGACACCTGTCATAGAAGCTAAGTGCAGTGCGACAACTGAAAACAAACGTTGACCGAGTGCTAGAACCCTACAGATCCTGAAGGCTATGAGTAACAAAGTCCAACAAACTGCTCGACGTTGTGTAAATGATTATTGTCTCCAGCTCAGTGACGTCCGCGCAAACAGTCAACACTAGACAAATGTACGACGGTATAAGGAAAGCCCTTAGTTTCCTAAAAAAGTTATATGGCACCGCAAAAACCATCAGCGGGGAGAAGCTAACCGATAAGAAAGATGGAGTGGTGGGTCGTGCACAGCTCCTAGCTTTACGCTAGAAAAAATACCAGACCTAGAGGTCTTTTTTCTTTGGACTCGCGCCCTAATATAACCGACTAGGTTGAACGGAACGCGCCTCACCTAAAGGAAGCAAATTTTTTTTTTTTTTTTTTAAAGTCACGTTTGCAGCCCTTGTCGCTGTCAAATGTCTGCCAACTATGAAGAAGCTGAATGCTGAACCAACACTGGAATAACTCAGCAAGACCATTGATAGTTTGGCTTCTGGCAAAGCACCAGGCAGTGACGGGATTAATCTCAACATAATCAAATACTGTAAAACCACACTAATACATCCGCTGCATACCGTGTCAGTGCTGGGAAGAGACACGTATCCCTCAAGACATGTGAGATGCCAAGATTGTGACACTATATAAAAATAAAGAAGACATAAGTGATTGCAATAACTACAGAAGCAACTCTCTTCTTAGTAATATTGGTAAGGTTGTTGCCAGAGTTGTCTTAATGCGAAAACACAAGTTAGATGAGCACATATATCCAGTCTCAGCGTGGATTCCGAGATAGTAGATCAACAATAGACACGGTCCTGTCTCACTGCCAACTCAGGAAAAATCAACAGAGTAGAAAAGGCCTTTATATAGATCGCCTTTATAGACATTACATAGGCCTCTGACCTGGTTAGCAGGGATGGACTCCTCAAAATCCTCCTGAAAATAGACTGGCCCATTAAATTGTTGGAAAAGTCCAATTTGCTGGAAGCACATCACATCACTTTAACATTCACAATGTGTTAAACATGGCTGCGTCCTGACTACAACCCTCGTCGGGATCTCCTTTTCCTTGCTCTTGACACATGCATTCAGAGATGTAACTGACAGAATATGTCTTCACACTCGGCCAGATGGACAACTGTTTAACCTTACAAACCTGAAGGCAAACACAACAATCGATTGGTCACTATAAGAGACTTGTTATTCACTGTGACGGTATAACACAGTCAACAGGAGCTTCAGACCTTGATGAATCGCTTCACCCAAGCATGCAAGGTCTCACATTACGTCTAAAGAAAACAAAAGTAGTGGTTCAGGATGTGGATTTTGCACGAGTTACTATTATCGATAACTTTTGATTGGCAGTGGTCCACCACTTCACATACCTGGGGTCTACCATCAACGACAAACTCTTTCTGGACACAGAAATTGACAGCCGCATTGCCAAATCTGCAACTACCTTTTCCTGCCTCACACTGAGCGTTTGGGGAAACTTCAAATTCACAACGAAGACCAAAGCTGCGGTACATAACGCCTGCGTCACCAGCACATTTCTATATGGCAGCGAGACATGGACAACCTATGCTAAGCAAGAAAGAAGGTTCTATACCTTCCATCTACGGTGTATACGTCACATCAGCGGTATTTCATGGAATGATAAAGTAACAAATGTAGAGATATTGTCACGTGGTGGCCTTCAAAGCATGCATAAACTGCTTAGACAGAGCAGAGTATGCTGGCTTGGCCATGTCCGTTGCACGGAAGATGATTGCGTCTCGAAAGATATTTTAAAGGACAACTGGCAGATGACAAAAGAACAGTTTGGTGACCGCAGCTGAGGTTCAAGGACGTGTGCAAGAGACATGAGGGCACTGAACATAAATCCAGCAACTTGGGAGGATGAAGCTGCCGTTCGTACCATGTGGCGATGCTCTCTACGGCGCTCTCTCGGGTTGGACGAAAAGAAGCACTCACAGCAATCAGAACAGAAGAGAAAATGTCGAATCGAACACTCCGGAAAAAGAAGCGAGGGCTGTCACCCCTGTGGTGCATTCCCGTGGTCAGTTATGACTGTAGGGGCTATTACTAGTATTAATATTATCATTATATTATTATAACAAAACAAAACATTGACACTGCTCAAACGTTATTTACATATGTTGTTAAATGTGGTCTTCTTCTTCTTCTCGTTCGCTGTTGTTTAGTAATGTCTACACAAGAAGTCCGGTTCTCTGGGTGTATGTTGCTGTGGTTGAAAGTTCTTCAAGACTTCCAAACAGCTTTGTGTGGATGTGCGTTTCTGTGTGCCAATGTTCAGTTCGCAATTGACTAAGCATGTGGCAGTCTTGCAGGTTGTGATCGGCTGTCTGTGCTGCCTGTCCACACGTACATAGGGGTAAAGGTTAAATGTGGTAATTTTGACAATACCCGTTGATTTATTTGTTTATACACAAGACTGGTGTCCTACCTAGTTCATGGATAAACTGACATTGTAAATGCATTTTAATATTTTCATTTTCTGCTCCATGTCTACATTTATTCTACATTTTGTTTGCTTATATTTGCAGCTGTGGTCTGTAGTATTCGATGAATAGGAGAAGATTTGTGGGATGGGGCGCTCTGTATCAGGCGTCATAAACGTGTTACTGCTTTCAGATGACCAGAGCTGATTGATCACAGAAGGTAGAGGCTGGAGATCATAAAACACTTGGAATACATCATGTGAGAGACGGTATGTGAATGACGACCTCATCAAAAATATAAACCATGTGTTAAGATTCCACATTCACCTATCTTCTTCTCTGTTGTACAGTCTTATGCGCCAGTATTACAGTTCGTATCATGTTTCCTTCATCTTTCTTGTATATATCTCAAGTTCCCTTCTCCGTATTTTTTTGGGTCTGCATCTATCTTTGTGTCGTATTCATGTTTCATGTGTGTCTGCCTCTATTTTTTGTGGTCATCCTCCATTTCCTTTACACAAGATAATTCCATAACACGAATATACCATGTAAGAGACGGTATGTGAATGACGACCTCGTCAAAAATATAAACCATAATGGTCAGAATTCCACATTCACTTATCTTCTTCTCCGCCTTACGTCCCAGCTGTTATAACGTGTATCAAGTTTTCTTCATCTGTCTTGTATATCGTCTATTTCAAGTTCTCTTCTCTAAATTTGTGTGTGTCTGCTTCTGTTTTTTTGTGTGTCTGCCTCTATTTTTTCGGTCTACCACAATTTTTTTATATCTACCTCTATTTTTTGGATCTGCCTCTAGTTACTGGATCTGCCTCTAGTTTTTTTTATCTGCCTCTAGTTTTTTTATCTGCCTCTAGTTTTTTTTTATCTGCCTCTAGTTTTTGTGTCAGTTTCTATTTTTCTTTGGTTTGCCTCTATTCTTTGAGTCTGCATCTTTTTATGGATCCGTCTCTATTATTTGGGTCTGGCTCTATTTTTTTATCTCCGTCTTATTGTTTCTGTAAATCTCTACTTTTTGTGTCTGACTCTATTTTTGGGTCTGCCTCTATTTACTTTATTTCATAAACCGAATGTCTAATAACGCTGTTTCCAGGCTATGTTGACTCGTCACTAGCTCTCCGGTTTTAGCTTTAGAGTATTGATAGAACTGATATTATATAAACAACATTACACAAAACCTGACCATGATAACAGGTAGGGACAATGAGTTAGGATTTATAGTTAGACTATCACGATGTAGTGTACTGAAATGGATCTGTGTACCCCACGCTCAAATAATTTCCTCAATTCATAACCTAGTTAACGCATTTTTACAGTCTATAAATAACTATATTTGAAATTTGTCTGGGGCGAAGTCAAATCTACCGCCACAATTTAACTTGAGTATTTAAATATTTCTAAGAAAACAAGTTAAAAGTTACTACCCCCTACAAAACACACTACGCCTCCCAATATTTATTAACGGACGTGATAAAATTTAACAACCAATCAAATTGGTACCTCGTTTTGTAGAGTCAAAATAAAACTTTGTTGAAGTGGCAAAAATGCCGATTCTGTGTTTTTGACAAAAATTAAATAATTTATTTCTCAATAACTAGATGGAGTTGAAAAGAAAGGGATATTTTGAATTATAGCGCTGATATTGATTAATATACTAACCTAAAGATTCCCACTTAATAAAGTTATTTTGACTTAGAAAAATTTATTTTAGTGATATTTTAGATCAGGGTAGAACTACCACTAATTACAAAAAATTACCCAGATGAAACTGTAAAGGAATAAACAAAGGAAACGTAAATATAAATAGAAGGCAGTTGACCGTGTAATTATCACTTTTAATATTGGAAAATGGCCCATAAATAACGGAGATATAAAATACACAAAGATAATAAGACGAACGAACACACTTACGATTGCTCAAAGTTTATAGTCCAAAAATAGTTAATTTTTTTTGACTCGACTTCTGATTGGCTAGAGGGTAGGGTAATAAAAATTAACACCTCCTTGTAAGATCAGGCCATTTGAATTTGAAAGCCATCGCAAGTTGAGATCAGCGGGAAAGCCTTGTGACCAAGGTTTGCCGTTTGGACAAGAAAGCAGTCAGAAAACCTATATACTGCTAGTCAACTTTGTGCATGTGTTATTATTCTTTACTTGAGGTAAGATAGATGATTTTATTTGTATATTTCCTTAGCAAGTATCAGACTTTAGGTGTATGCAGATACATTTTATTTCGATACTGCTAATTGGGAGATGGTTCAGGTTACGACGACCCAGGTAGGAATGCAGTCTCTTTAGCAGCGAAATGTGTAAAAAGGATTTTGCTTTTGGCCTTACACAATTTGTGCCATAGTGCCGTGGTAATAAAATAGATATTGCCATTGGGAAGTGAAAATAAATGTGTTTGTATGTTTGCCATAAATTTTGCGACTGTAAGTCCAGGAGAAAATAAATTGGTAGTGGCTTCAGGAGTGACACAATGTTCAAATAACATGTGACACTACACATATAATGTTTGAAAGAAGTCAAGATATACTTGTACAACCCCATGGCTGATTGTATGGAAGAGAAACAATGCTAAAGGAATAGAGGCTACAATGAGTTTAGTCAAGGAAACAAGGGAAAGTAGGAACTACCTACTGGACAGCAGGGATATCATCATCCCCCTGTATGTGAAGACATAGTATGCAATGGGGCCACTGTTAAGTGCCTTTATGATACTGGATTGGATTGTGACTCAGTCGTGAGTTCTCACCTAGTGCACCCAGATCAAAACACCACAGAAACAGTGGAGATACAAAGGGCATGTAAGGAAGTAGCCACCATGATACTTCTCATTGCAAGAATAAATGTAAAAACTCGCTATGTGGAAGAAGTGATTAGAGCAGCAGTGATAAACGAACCAATCTACCCCTCTAATATAGGGGTGTAGATATGTGTTTTTGGGAAATCCCAAAAGATCAGTGATTATGGCAGCAGTACAGACCAGGTCACAGACAAGGAAGGAGGAAGATAACCCAATAAATACTCATCCAGAGGAGATGAGGAAGGCACAGGCTGAGGATAAGTCATAAAAGCCGTGTTTCAGAAAACTCACAAAAAGCCATACCCCTCCAAACAAAGGAGACTTTTATATGAAGAACAAGTTGATATATAGGAAGGCTGGTATAGGATCCAATGGTCATGGACAATTAGTACTTCCAACTTCATATAGGGAAAAAGTGCTGGAGTTAGGACATGCTATCCCCTTCAGTGGTCACATGGGGATCAGCGCCACAGGACAGCGTATCGCTTGTCATTACTTCTGGCCAGGGATAACAGAAGATAAAAAAGATATGTCAAATCCTGCCCAGAATGCCAAAGGGTAGCTCCAAAACATTGGACTGCACCTGCATTTCTAGGGGAGATGCCAATCATGGGAACGCCTTTTGAGAGAGTTGCAGTGGATATTGTTGGACCTCTCACACGAACCAAAAGGAGAAACAGTTATATTCTTACTCTGGTGGACACTTGTTCTATGTGGGGAGAGGTATCAGGCTATAGGTGTATGCCGATACATTTTATTTCGATACTGCTAATTGGAAGATAATTCAGGTTACGACGACCTATGTTGGAATGCAGTCACTTTCGGAGTGAAATGCGTAAAAAGGATTTTGCTATTGGCCTTACAAAATTTGTGCCATAGTGCCGTAGTAATAACATGGATATTGCCATTGGGAAGTGAAAATAAATGTGTTTGTATGTTTGCCATAAAATTTTGCGACTGTAAGTCCAGGAGAAATAAAATTGGTAGTGGTTTCAGGAGTGACACTACACATAGAATGTTTGAAAGAAGTTATTAACAGGTCACACGATATATTTGTAACCCCCCCCCTTTCCTTGCTGATCGTATGGAAGAGAAACAAGGCTAAAGGAATAGTGGCTACAATGCCTTATGAAAAAAGGAATGAAAACACAGGACTGAGTTTAGTCAAGGAAACATAGGATTTGGTGCATATTGTCAGCACACATGGCTGACCCCAGGTAAGATTACCAGTGATTGGTTGTGGACTTTTTATAGACCGGCTATAATTGGGAGGAAACTGTCCTTCTCATTTCAGCGTTGTATTACCAGTAAGAAAGTGTTGCAGACACTTTATTGAAGACAGAAATTGTGAGCAGTGAAGGCTCATACTCTACTGTGAGCCACAGGCCATAACTTCACTCCAGAAAGCAGCACCATTTGAGTGACCATATACATAGTTTGTAGCCCATAGCATCAGACAGGCTTAATAGATAAGTCCCTTTATACGGGCACATGACAGTTCCTCTCAATATAAACCGCAACAATAAGAATTTCCTGGGGAATTATGAAGAAAACAAACCCTCCAATAACTGACTAGTGTTACTACCCAGTATTAAACATCAGACAGTGGGGTACTCATTATAGTGACAAGTTTATTTTGTTACACTTCATGGACAGAGTTCCATTTTATTTATTTAAAATCTGTAAATAAACAGTTTTATGATTTTGACAAGTCCTGTTCCAAAAGATTGAGGTTCGGGACAATAAATTATATATTTATTCCCATATACATATACCAAAACGTTACCACCAGTCTTACTTATTTACATTTTGTTGAATTATAGTTCTGTTTTAAAATTATTCATTCCTCACAGTAAATACATACATACCCTAGACACTTGCCATATACATAACACTACAGAAAAAATGTACACTGGGTGAGATCAGAAGAGGTAGCGGATAGAGACCCGTGACAAATACATCATCATCATCTTTCTGATTCAGGCTACTTGCATAGCTTGACCTCACCTTTTTAACCTTTAAATTAAATTCCATAAAACCCTCTTATCACATGCAGTAAAGACGACTTATCAATGGAAACGTACGATTACGTGTGATTCTTCTTCTATGTTCACTCTCAAACGTCCACTTGAATGTTCTCAAAGAAAGCAGTAGTGAGTTTGAAGCTATCTGAATCCCCGTAAAGCTTTTCCATGGAAGGAACTGGCGTCGGCCATATGCGCTTTCTCTTTACCACATATAAGGGGCAATTTTGAAGCAGATGTTCAGAAGTCATTTTATCAGTGCCACAGTTCCTATTGTAGTGGTTCTTGATGGTATTGTATGGTTGTTATGTTATCTAGTGTAATGTATGAGGTCAGCTGTGAAGGCTCCTGAGATAAATGTTTATGTGAATTACAGAAGGCCCTTCTTACTACCACTTACGACCTCAAACATATCTCTTTTACTATCATGAATGTAGCTACGTTAAAAAGTCTAGGGTACTGAAATGTAATGTGTAGTATTATAATATACAGATACATACATGTAATTAATAAGTCTAATAATATTAATAAATTCTATAACACACTGAACTAACTCTGGTGGTTTTAGTTTGAATTTTAACAATTGTTTTTTTTTTAAATTTATTAGTTCTGAACCAATGTTTTAGTTTGGTCAGAACATATAAAATGATATGGGTTTATCAATGAAATGCATAAATATGTGGCATAATAAAATGTAATTTGTGTACATAGGTATATTATAAACTGGTTAATATTATTACTGTTTATAAAGTCTTTGGGAGAAATATTGCTGGATGTGCTGTTGGGGTGGTGTCATCACTCCCACTCTGTGACTACAACAAGCTTTGTCCATTGACTTATAGACTGTAGTTAAATGTTATATTTCCCAAGAATAAAGTCTTTATTTGATGGGGAAATATTTATAAATAGTTGTGAATAGTAGTGAATAGTAGTGAATCTTCAGCAGGCCACGTATTCACTTATCTCGTCTGTGACGATCTGATGCAGGATTCTTGTGGCCCACTCCTCTCTGTAGCTGGAATACAAGGTTAGTCTGCACCGACACAAATGTTAGGCGGCACACACATCTGCTTGTGTATTCTTGCTTAAGTATTTGGCACTACCTTTAGTGCCAAAACAGAAACTCACAATTCTGAAACAAAATTTGTGCCATGTGTCAGTACTCTATCCACCGTGCCACTCTTACACACAACACAACACAACGACATTACACAGAATGGGTCAGATCTCTCTGACCGACATAGCACATCTTACCCAGTTGTTTTCATATAGTACCAGTTCCCCAAGACTGCATTGCATCTGAGATATGTTCAATAGTTTCCTCTTTCCTTCAATAAGATAGGTGATATGTTCCCCCTGATCTCAATAATAGATCCGCCTTCCATGTTCTTAGGCGTCCATATATTTTTGTTTGTCTCTAGACCCTGAACTGCGGCTGGGGACCTAGAGCAAGCACTTACTTGTCGTAATCATTTTTCATGATATGGCAGTATCAATCACTCAAAATATTAAAATATACAAGATAAATGCTTTCATTCTTACCAGAATTCAGAATTGAGAACACAGTTAATACTAGCAAAACTCAGCTGAGCTGCTGGCTAGAGTATGGCGTCCCACTATATTTTATGTATTCTTCCGTGGAAAACACCACTCGCAATAAATGACTGTGTCCCTGGACAGACTTATATAAAATGGCAAAAATGTGTGTCTCTATCCCGCTAATATGAATACATTTGTCCAATCACAGACTCCCCCTCTACTTTTTCAAATCTTCAAACCAAAAGTCAAATTTCAGTCAGATCTCAGTCAAGTATGTATTATTGTCTGTCGGTCCGTCTGTCTCTACTTGGTTTTTCACAAAAACACACTTGTTTCTTGGACCAACTACACGCAAAACCTACACAAAACTGTCTCCTAAGTTATTTTTAGCCACAATTCTCCAACCTTCCCCCTCTCGTTCATTACAGCTAGATTTTTGCATTTCCTTGTCTCAAGGACGAAAATTTGAAACTTTAGTGAAAGTATGCACAACAATACTGTTCGCCAGTCTGATGTGAACAATACAGTCTTTCGTCAATATCTTCCGTGTTATCTGTCCGTCTGTAAAATTAAACGTATATTATGTCTCTGCTCAAGATGGGCTATCAAACTAGCTAGGTTTTATATTCATAACTTTACTATTAAGAAAAACATATTTTTTCTCAAGGTTAGTTTTTGAAATTTGTTGTCGAACCTTCTCCACGGCGTTTGCCGCTGAATTCAAATAAAACAACCAAGTACCGTAAAACGTCCAAGATATGACTGTTTCTAATAAGAGCTAAGGTCTTTTCTGTCCATTTCCTTACTTTGTGTCAACTAGTGACGTGAATTTTTTTTTTCCTTTAAACCACAACTTGCGTCTTTTTGCCTTTCTAGATTCAAACACGTGTTCGGTCATATTTTTCCTTTTTTATATCTCCGTTTCCCTCCCGTCTACAAGGGTACCGTTTCGTCTGCATGTTTAACTAGTTAGTTTGAATGGCGGTAGGAAATGCGGGCATGGGCTAGCATGTCTCCTAGTATCTTACGCATTATTTTTATCTCTACATGTTATCTTTATAATTGGAGATATTTTAACGTTGTATCACGGTAAATTCATCACACATCTCCCCACTTGAGAACATGCACTACTGCAAGTTCCAAAACCAGTGATACACATAGATAAAATTACTCCTCACGCCTGCCACTACTCTAATTTTGATCACAGGGGTGCCTACTGAGGAAATCTGCACCGACATTTAATGACCCTGGGATATATTCGATAATAAACTGATAAGGTTGTAACAATAAAGACCATCTCAACAACCTTGCATTTTCATGCTTAGCCTGAGATAAGAACACTAGGGGCTGATGATCCGTCTGGACCACAAAAGTCCTACCATACAGATAGATTTGGAACTTTTTTATTGCCCAGATTAACGCTAAACATTCTTTTTCGCTTGTGGAATATCCTTGCTCCGCTTTATTCAATTTGCGGCTTGCATAAGAGACTGGGTTCAGTTCCCCATCGGGTGAAGATGACCTTTGCAACAGAGCCGCCCCCAGGCCTACATTACTTGCATCTGTTCTCACCACAAAGTCCTGAGTCAAATCGGGCAATTTGAGAATAGCCTTGCTAGTGAGTTTTTCCTTTTAACTCTTGAAAGGCTAATTCACATTGCGCAGTCCAAACAATTTTATCTGGATTTCCCTTGCGAGTCAGATCAGTCAGAGGAGCACATATAAAGTTAAAATTTTTGACATATTTTTGGTAAAACCCACATAAAGACACGAATGATCGCACGTCTTTTTTTGTTTGTTGTCTAGGTGCTCTCTGCAGTTTTTCCAAGTTCTTGGGGTCAGGGGTCATGTTACCCTGATATACAGTGTGTCCCAAGAATTCCAACTCTTTGCATCCAATACAACATTTTGTTGGTCTAGCAGTTAAGTTCGCCTCCCTAAGCCTATCAAATAACATTTTCAGAGAGTTAATGTGTTCTTCAAATGTCTCTGTGGCGACGAGAATATCATCCATGAAATTCGTGATACATGGATTATTCAGGGGATCCAACAATTTGCGCATCATCCTTGAAAATACACTCGGAGCATTTTTCAATCCGAATGGTAGCCTGTTGAATTCATAATGTCCTTCCGAGGTGCTAAAAGCTAAATAAGGTTTAACTTCAGGCTTTACTGGAATCTGGTAATAGCCTTTACTAAGATCCACCTTCGAAAAGTATTTTGCCTTGTTTAATCTGGCAAATAACTGTTTTGTGTCTGGTAATTGATCCACTTGTCCTTCTGTGACAGCATTCAGTTTCCTGTAATCTATGCACAGTCTATGTTCCCCAGACGGTTTCCTCAACAAAACTACACTGGAGCTAAAAGAAGAATCACTGTGTGAAATAATCCCCTCCTTCAACAAATAATCTATTTCTTTTTTCAATGCCTTCTCCTTCGCGAACGGAATAGAATAGGCTCTCATACAGATTGGGTTTGAGTCTACCAGTTTCATGTCATACTGTAGCAAATTTGTATGTCCTGGTTTATCTGTTAATACATCTGTATGTTCCTCCAGAACCTGTTGAACTCTCTCCCTCTGGTTTTTAGTCAGGTGCTTACTGACTTTTACCTGTGCAGCTGTCTCACAGGGATGTAATGGGTATTCATGTGAGGTGAGTGGTTCCTTTTGCATTTGAGTTGCGATAGCCAAGGTCAGTAAGGGGGTGCTTTCCTGGAGTGGTCTGTCCAGATACTTCTTTAAAAGGTTTACATGATAAACTTTCTCCTTCCCCTTTTTGTCAATTTTATAGTTTGTTCTAGACACCTTCTCTAGAACCGTATATGGACCTTGCCATCCAATTTGTAATTTATTCTGGCTGCCGGGTAGTAGAAGAAGCACCTTCTCTCCCACAGCTAATTCTCTGTCCTTTGCCTTCCTATTAAAATACGCTGCATGTTTCTTCCTGGCTTGTCTCAAATTATCATTTGCCAGTTTCCATCCAGCTTTCAGACGAGTGGTCAGCTCGTTCACATATTGATATGTGTTACTGTAGTTTAATTGGCATTGTCTGCTAGAGGTTAGCAGCATGCGATTTTAGGGGTTACAACGTGTAATGTAATGTAAAAGTATTATTAGTCTAGTGAACGCTGTGACGTTTCAGCGTTGGTAGTCACGCACGGTGACCAAGAGACGGGACCCTTTTCTAAATGACCGTCAAACGGAGAAGACGTGTCTTTATATTCTTATAGTGTCGGGCATGGATTGCCACACAATTATATTGTATTAAATAATGGACATGGGTCAGTCCACTGTTATGATAAAGGAAGATGAATTTACAGGTTAGTAATTGACTAAACCTTGTCGAGATGAATTAACAGTCCGTTTTAGTTATACTAGTGCCAGACGCATAATCTCACTGTCGGTCGTTGGGATTACCAACCACGCGTGCATTTAGTTATGTCGTTCTGCCTACAGTAATTCAGATGTATGAGACAAAGGACTGATTTGTAAAGGAATCATATATGAAGTATAAACTGCAATTATTATGTATAATTCTTCATGATGACCATGTGTGAACTGTTCGTGTATGGAATTGATATATTAAATTTATGTGGACTCAAGGAATGACTTATCAAGTCTCTGAACGTTGGAAGTTGAATATATTGTGATGTTGACAAATATTCTATCCCACCTTCGCGTAATTTACCATCAATAACACGACACCATAACTGACTAAGAAAGACAAGGGATAAATGGAAGTAATTGTAATCACTGATGAACCCTTTGGTAACACTGGATTTGTAACACTACTAAACATCCCCTTGTAACAATATGATGAGGTAACAGTCTCTTCTGCTTTCTCATCTGTCCAGGTCCTTAATAAAGTTACATATGGACTTTTAAATTTTCATACTTATTTTTCATGGCACCCGTCGGGTTCCTTCCATTGGAAGCATTATAATGAGGACTTTTCTTCCTAGAATCATCACTCACAAATCGACCACTACCAATTTTTTTCTTGGGTTTGTCTCCCCACTTTAGATTACTTATGAGAGATCTTCGCTTTCTTTTAGGTTCCTCCAGTTTATATAAGGCTGACCGAGGGATTGTCAGCTTATTCTGGGGTAAATTTACTCTTTGTACTCGTTGCATAGTGGCCATGTTAATCCATTCAAGTGAAGACTGGGTGTGAAAAGGGGGCTCCCATTCCACTTTGTCTACCTGATTATAATTTTTTTTCCTTCCAGGCCTAAGTTTGCCCCGTGGCGTTTCTAGGTCCTGCACATGTTGTCCCTTTGTGGGTGTTCCCTCATGAAATACGCCACATGCTTCTACAAAGTTTTCAATATCGACATTTACGTCGGGCCAATAGTATTTTCGAGCAACTTTTTGGCAGATGGTACCTACTTTCTCATGATCACCATCTTTTCCAACATGTAAGCTCCTTATTAAATTTGCCCTATATACCTTGGGAAGAATCAACTGTCCGTGACCAGTGGATCTAGTTCCTGTCTTCCTGTATAGCAATCTGTCCTTCATAAAGTACTCTCCCTTGCTTGGAGGTGTGTGGCATTTGGGCAATTTTTTAAAACATGGCTTGAGTGTTTTATCCTCAGCCTGCGCCTTCCTCATCTCCTCTGGATGAGCATTTATAGGTTCACCTTCTTCCTCCTTTTTCTGTGATCTGTTCTGCACTATCGCCATGATCACAGGTCTCTCGGGATTCCCCAAGAAGACGTACCTACACCCCAATATCAGAGGGTAGATTGGTTCATCTATCACTGCTGCTCTGATTTCTCCTTCCACATAGCGAGTTTTCACCGTTATCCTTGCGATGGGAAGTGTCATGAGTGGTATGTCCTTAGTCGCCCCTTGTATTTCCACTGTTTCTGTGGTATACTGACTTGGGTCCACTAGGCTAGACTTCACAACTGAATCATAATCCAAACCTGTATCATAAAGGCACCTTATGGTGACCCCATTACAAATAACATCCTCACAAACTGGGGGGTGATAAGGTTCCTGTTGTCCATTAGGATTAACCTTTAATCTTTGCGTCCCCGACTTCATTGCAGCAATGTTTGAAGGTTTCCTTCTACAAAATTCGGTGTTATGGTTATCTTTCTTGCACCATTTACACCATCTTTTTCCTTGGTTCAACGGTTTTCTTTCATTGAACTTTTGGTCATTGAACTGTGAGTTTCTGTCGCGATAGTCATTTCTTGGCCGCTCAAAGTTTGTCCTACCTTTATTTCCCTGCTCTCTATTATCAAATTTATTAAATTGCTGTGGAGCTTTAAAATTGTCTATGTGCTTCTTTTTAGCACCACTTACCTCTGCCTGGGCTGCCTGATACCTCTCAGCGACATTTAAAACCTCTCCCAACTTCTCTGCACCTTGTTCCATGAGAAATTTTCTCATGTCTGGAGCCATGGACTCTCTCAATTGCTCAATCATGATCATTTCTTTAAGATCTTGGGTCTTCCCCAGAGCAGTCCATTTCTCCAAATAGGTTTCCAGTCTAGCAGAGAATTGGTGGTATGTCTCCCCAGACAACAGTTTGGCATTTCTAAATTTCTTACGATAAAATTCACCATTCTTCTCGTACCTTAATAACAAAGCCTGCTTTAACATGTCATAATTGTCTTGGTCTTCCCTGTTCATTTTAGCAAAGACTTCATAAGAAGTACCTCTCAGTCCTTGTGATAACTTTAAACTCCACCTCTCTCTCTCTAACCCATATGTAGTAGCTAATAACTCAAAACGTCCTAGGTACCCCTCTATGTCATCGTCTTTCTCAACAAAATGGTCTAAATGAAACCCCATAGCTGAGTTTGAGGCTCCCAGACTAGGCGTAGCATCTGAGGCAAAAGGGCTGGCACCATTTTCAGGAGCCTGGCCTTGTAACTCCAGCTCCCTTAGTCGTAATTCGTGCTCCCTTTGCAACCTTCTATCTTCTGCCTCCATTTCGGCCTTTTTATCTTCTGCCTCCCTTTGCTGTCGTTTGTCTTCTGCCTCAATCTGCAGCCTCTTAATTTCTCTATCCGCCTCTAACCTCTTCTCTTCAGCCAACCTTTCAGACTCTAATTTTCTTTCAGCCTCTTTTTCTAATCTCCTTTCTTCCCGTTCAATATATTTATCACATTCAGCCGTTACGTATTGAATTAAAATCTGACCATCCATTCCCATCTCCTTTGCGGTCAGCACAGCAGCTGATCTAAATTTTGCTAGCTCCGCCATACTTTCTAAACAAATCTAGCAATAAGCAAAGTAAAATTTCCAATCTCTAAAGTAATTATAATTATTCTAGACCAAAATAATTCTAATTAACTAATTAACTAACACTGGCTGTGAAGATTCACCAACTTCTAATTGCCCTTTTAATTTAAAGGGACACTTTTAATTTTAAGGGAATTTTACAATTTTGTTCCCCTAATTTTATTTCTCCCACCAGGAGATCCTTATATTACTGTTTATGCTAATTATCCCTGGACAAGACCCCAATATATGTAGTGGTTTTGATGGTATTGTATGATGGTGATATTACTAAGTGTGATGTATGAGGTCAGCTGTGAAGGCTCCTGAGATAAAATGTAGCTGTGAATTGTCAGAAGGCCTTTCTTGCTACCACTACGACCTCACACCTATCTTTTTTCCTAATGAATGTGGCTACGTTATAATCTAGGGTACTGAATGTAATGTGTTGTATTGACATATACAAACACACACACACAGATATTAAATAATATATTATCAATAAAATTTAGAACACAATGAACTAAATCCAGCTGGTGAAATTTTAGAAAGTAAATCTTTTTTTTAAATTTATTTGTTCTGAACCAAGTTTTTATTTGGCCAGAACATATGAAAAGATTTTGGAATTTATGAGTGAATGGCATGAATAAATGACATGATAAATAAAATGTGTGTACGTATACAAATTTTAAGATTAGTTAGTATTTCTACAGTTTATAATTTTATTTTCCCTGGGAGAACGATGAATAGATGTGCTGTTGGGGTGGCTTCATCCCTCCCTGTCTAAGTTTACCAAACATTGTCCATTAATGATGGAAGTAAATGGGATGTTTTAGTAGGAATTCACTTTGGGTGTTATGTCTATGAAGTTGGTGTAAATCCAGCAGACCAGCCTGCTTACGTAACTTTGAAGGTGTAGCGCTGGTGCTGGAATCTGGTGGCCCCACCTCTCCGTGCTTGGGGGCAATATATCGGGTGGCCCCACCTCTCCGGGCTTGGGGGCAATACAAGGCTGTTCTGCCGAGATGCGACACTGCACGGGTCCTCACTGTCAATTATTTACCCAGCATTTGACACCGCCTTTTGGTGTCAACATAAAAACTCACAGCTCTGAAATAAAGTATTGGTTTAGGTTCAGAACCTTACCTAAGGAGCCACTTCTACACGTAACAATTTACAATAACACCATTTAGACAGGGTCAGATCTCTCTGACCATACAACACACCTTACCAAGTTGGTTTCCCATAGGATAAGTTCTCCCAGACTACATATTCATAAATATGTTTATTAGCTTCTTGCCCTAGAATAGGATAGGTGATACGTTCCACTGATCTCAACACTTGATCTGTCCTTCCTAATCATTGCTGGAGTTTATATATATTGTTTGTCCCTAGACTCTGAACTAGGGCGGGGGGTCTAGAGCAAATCCTTACTTGTTTGTAAGGCTAGATTTCGATATGGCAGTATCAAATCACTCGAAACATTAAACAATATTCAAAATATACAAAGAAATAATTTCAATCTTACCAGATTATGAATAAAGAACACAGAAATGCTAGCAAAACTCAGCTGAGCTGCTGGCTATAGTATGGCGTCCCTGAACTTATTTCAATTTATTTCATTTGGAAATCACCACACTTGAAATTTACTGTGTCTATCACTGGACAACTATTGAGGAATGGCAAAAAAGCTCGTCTGAGCGCGGATAATATGATTGTCTGTGGCCAATCAATGCCTTGGTTTTTTTTTAAATTCAAATTTCCTACACTAAAGTCATTTCAGTCATGCTTCAGTCAAGTATGGATTTTTATCTGTTAGTCCGTCCGTCTCTACTTGCGTTTTCACAAAAACGTACTTGTTTTTTGAACCAACCTATCCTTCCCCTCTACAAATTTGCCTGAAAAGTTATTTTTAGCCACAGCTCCCACCAATGTCCCTTCTCTTTCATTCTAACTAGATTTGAACACTTGCGTCTCAAGGTCGCGATTTTTGTGCAAATAGTGATATGTTAGATTCAATGCAGTCTTTCGCTGATGTGAACAACACTGTCTTTTGTCATTATCTTCATTATTAGCTATCCGTCTGTATAAATAAAAGCATATTATTTCACTGCTCAGAATGGGCCATTCGGCCAGCTAATTTTTAGATTCCTAACATTAATATTAAGAAAAAGTTACTTTTTAAATGTTGTAATATTTCAAGCATCTGCGTTTGCCGCTGAATTCAAATAAAAGACTTGGTATCGCAAAAGCGTCCAATAAATGACTGTGGCGTATCATATCCAAGGTCCCTTCTGTCGAGTTCCTTACTTTATGTCAACTTGGGAAACGTGACTTTTTCTCCGTTTCCCCCCCAATTGCGTCTCCTTAGCCTTGCTAGTCTCACGCAATTTTTTCAGTCATATTTTTTTCCTTTTGATCCGCCGTTCTCATCCCGTTCAAATGGTAACCGTTTTGATTTCCCGTCTAGCAAGTCAATTTTTATGGAGGGTGATGACCCGCGGTCAGGGCGATAATGTACTATCAGCAGCTTACGCATTATGTTTTTATCCTTACATTTTATCCTTTGGAGATATTTTTACGTTGTATCACTTGTTAATTTTATGACACCGGATATATTTGAATGAGCTCCTCCTAACAATGGCATAGTCGATCCCTGACTTCTCATTCTTTGTTGGTTCACATCTAGTGTATGCATGTATGCGCTTATGGGGGAACTTTGTGTTTGTAATGATCAGATTCTGCTAGCTGCATAATCTAAGGAGTCGCTTTTCATTGTCATTGAGAGTATCTTCTCCATATCTTCCGATAACTCCACCCCATCTAGCATGGTTAATTCCAACTCTGGCATTGAAATCTCCGAGCATGATAATTTCATCTAGACAGTCATCCACTGTCCTTTGAAGCAGCTCGAAGAATTCCTCCTTGATCTCTGCTCTCTCATCCTCATTTGGCCCATACACTATGACCAGGTTGACTATGGTTTCTCCTTCTTTTAGTTTTACAACCATAATGCTCTCCGACACAAAGTTCCATCCCTTGATACTATCTTTTTGGTTTTTGGCCACAATGCAACCCACGCCACCTTTAGCTCTTTCAGATGTGGATACACCACTGTAGAGCAGCGTGTTGCCATCGAGATCCATGACTCCTGTCTTTTTTTCTTTGTTTCCGTTATAGCCAGGATTTCTAGTTTTGCTTTCCTCATCTCTTCCACCAGCTCCTCTTCTTTCCCATTTATACGTCTTGTGTTCCAAGTTCCATAAGTCGTAGTCCGTTCCAGTTCGTCGCCTTTAGAATCAGTCCGGTTTTCTCTCTTGTAGTTCTCGTAATCAAAAGTTTAAAGCAAACAGGAATTTGGCCTGTTGTGCCTTTGCATGGTGGAGGGGCTGCCTCCTTACGGCCTCCATGCAGGCCGCCCTCCTCCTTTTTCAGTCTGGCTTGACACCGGCCTAGGCGGAGTAATAACAAATTGTCATCCACTTTTATTTTATTTAGTAGATTGTATTGACAATTTACTTTCTACTTTTCAGGACGTCTGGTAACAATAAATAAATAAAGTGGTTCCTAATGTGACAGCGCCATCTTGAGGTCAGTCGTTCTAGGCGCTGGCCCCATCTGACAGTCTATGAACACTGACTGGGTGTTTGTTGGATTGTTTGTTTGGTGTTCGGTTCTGTTCGGTAGAATTAAATGTTGATCTGCATAAGGCTTTGGGTTGCTTGAATTGTTAAGTCTGCTGCTGAGAGGGTTGCAAGCAACCAATAATTGCAACCCCTGTCAAACGATCCTTTATAAATTTTCTTAGTGCACGGGTCTTGGGTGTGAGGTACCCCTAGCGCCCCTGTCACAAGTGGCGTCGTCGACAGGATTGACAGACAGCACGCAGTGAAGCAACTCTTCAGCAATCAGAGCAGCAACAGCCGAAACAGTAGAACACCCAGTTCAGTGCAAGGCGAGGGACGGGATCATCCAGTTTGTCAAGATTTCTAGTCAACTCTACTAGCAACAAGATGGCGGCACGCAACACACGCGCTGCTAGTAGAACTGATAACGAAGATGTGGCTGAGGTGGATGACCCTGTAGTAGGGCTAAATCGTCAACCAGAACGAGTGCAGTACATCGTGGTACCTACTCACAAGAGGGTGCGGTGCTTTGGGGAGCGCACGGGTCCTACGGCTGAGGAATATGTCAGGGAGGTGAGAGCTGCCTGGAGAGTAGGGATGATGAGTAAAGAGGACCAGGCAGATGTTATCCTTGACAGTGTGACCCCAAGTGTCCGCAGGGAGCTGAGGATTCAGGTTGATGACGGTGACCCAGAAGCAATGCTACATTCCATTCTTAGGGTGTATGGGGAGCGTCGGAGCATCCCAGAAGTAATGGCCGCGTTCTACTCTACCCGGCAAGGCGCAAGGGAGTCTCTTTGGGAATTCTCCCATCGCATTCACGAGGTGTTTGAAAGTGCTGTAAGGGCACAAAAGCAGAACAACGTCACTCCTTTGGCGCCATCCTTTCTTCGTGACCAGTTTGCTGCTTGTCTGAGAGATGACCTACTAAGAAAGCTTGCAAAGGAAATGATCATCAAGGAGCCAACAGCATCGTTCACGTCGGTGAGGGACTATGCCCTACGGTTTTTGGAGACTGAGCCCACTTCTGGGGCTGGTGTTGCCAGTGTCGAAGCAGCTTCGGGGGCTGGTGTTGCCAGTGTTGAAGTAGCAAGAACAGAGACTGTGTCAGATACGCATGCATTAAACGCAGAAGTAGAGCGGCTGAGAGCACAGGTGGCTCAATTAGAGGCTAAAATTGATGCAATGTCTCAGGAGCAGGGGAGACGTACCAGGACAGTTCGTTGTTTTAGATGCAGAGAACTAGGCCACGTACAGAATCGATGTCCACAAAGCATTAAACTAGACCCCTCTGCGGCTGGGAGTCAGGTTACAGAAGGGGAGCAGAATGGCTCAAAGATAAAGATGGTTGGTGGTCGACCGGAGTGTGAGGTGCTTATTGCAGGGAAGAAAGTCAAAGGCGGCCACGGATGTAAGGGTAGCAGGAGGCGACCCAGGGCACCAAGGAAGCCTAGGAAAATAAGATGCTTCAACTGTGGAGACCTTTCGAACCACATGGCAGCCAAGTGTCCCCAGGGCCCGCTTCCTAAGCGATGTTTCCATTGTAGGTCCCCGGACCATTTGATATCGGTTTGCCCATCAAAGAGCGCCCTCTCTAAGCGTACCAACACATCTACATTGCCGTCACAGTGCAAGCCAAGAGATGGCCGTGGCAACTGTCACCATAAGGGCGCCAGGAAAAGTGGTCGGCATTTAGAGGAGGAGACTCATCTAAAACTCGTTGAAGGACACGTTTCCAGGCTACGAGGGGCGCACGTAAGAGCAGAGCCACCGTTGCAGAGTTTTGCAGCAGTCCGGAAAGAGAGATGTGACAAGCTGTCGTGTTCTACTCCACTACAGGTCGGAGAATTGGTGAAGAAGAGAATGCACGACGCTGAGAGATCCGAGATTCGTGATATGTGGTCAGAAGACGAGTACGTTGTAGTTCGTGCTCCCACAATGACAGGAGGTCCGTATGTCATCCAGCGAACAGACAGAGCGAGTCCGAGCATTAGAGTAACCAGCAATGACCTGAGACGAAGTGAAGGAAAAGGTGATCCTCCAGATTTGGAGAATACGACTGATGCGCCTGATTTAGTGCAGTTGTCGGGACGACAACAAAATCAGGCGGGGAATATGTGACAGCGCCATCTTGAGGTCTGTCGTTCTAGGCGCTGGCCCCATCTGACAGTCTATGAACACTGACTGGGTGTTTGTTGGATTGTTTGTTTGGTGTTCGGTTCTGTTCGGTAGAATTAAATGTTGATCTGCATAAGGCTTTGGGTTGCTTGAATTGTTAAGTCTGCTGCTGAGAGGGTTGCAAGCAACCAATAATTGCAACCCCTGTCAAACGATCCTTTATAAATTTTCTTAGTGCACGGGTCTTGGGTGTGAGGTACCCCTAGCGCCCCTGTCACACTAAAGTGGCAGTTTTTTTTGCCTTCACTTGTAACATTCAGTTGACTCCAGTTTAAAATTAGCGCTATATATATATCACTTTCATACTTAACACATGTAGAGCAAGACTTATAAACCCATTGACATGTGATTTACTTTCTGTGTTCGTTACATAACCGGATACTGACGTTATGAACTCTTCCCAATTTTCTACAACCGTAGCATTGTTTTTTTCTCTCATACTGAAACGCAAGTTAGTTTCGCATGTAATGTAAGGGGACATAATTTTTTTACTTCTAAGGGACACCCTGCACAAGATGATCATGACTATTACTGATTAACATTTCATCGTTTAACATATTCCGAAATATTTATGTCTGTAACAAAGAGAACAATTCAGCAGTTTGTCATTATTACAGGAAAGCGCAATTATGTTTTCTAAACAATAACTAAATATACACTGAGCCTAAATCTAGGGCGGTAAATATGTAAAACACGGGTTCTTTTATTGTTAAATGTTTAATTAATTTTTAAATTGTATTTTTGAACGGCATGTTGTGCTACCTAAACTGAAGTTGTGATAGACGTGTCTGACTAGTACCATTGTGGTCCCGACTATGACCTGTTTCCAGTTATTTTCTTTAACTATGTTCTTTTGTATAATGTTGTAAATTAGCAACAACAAACACAACACCAAAACGAAGAACGTACATTATACTCTCCTTCAACTCTACATGCCATTGTACTAATTTCTTTGGGTCAATTTAGTCACGTGACCATTGTTTTGCGGTTGGTTTCTGCTTTAAACGATGTTTTACATAGCTTTTATGGGAAGGGACTTGTAAACATCCCATTGTTTTGCGTCACGCTGGAATGTTACATGAGAGAGTAGTGGGAATTTACCTTACCAAAACATACGCATCGCTAGTTCCTATATTTAGCTTATTGAATAGATGGTATATCAATCTGTTGTGGCCAGTGCGGAGTCTGAAGATTACCATTTGTTATCTTCTGTTGAGCTGGTACTAAGCATCATTATGTGTGTGACCTGGATGTTCTACATTCCGTTTGTGTCTGTATCTGCTTCTGACAAAACTCTTGCCTCCTTGAAGGTTATACTTGCATCAGGCTGAGGTAGATGTGAACCTTCTTTTGCCATTCTGTCAGCCTCTTCATGGTACAATGGTACCAATTTAGGTGCTATTTCTGGAACAAGTGAGCTGTATAAGTAGCCTGCAGTCAACGCTAGACAGCTACGGCAGACGGGTCTTAACAGACGGAGCCATCTTTGCAATTGACCCACGTTACTACATTTGGCGTATGCGGCCATCCGAATAGACCAGTGACAAGAGTAAACCAGTCCATAACTTGCAAAGAACAAGCCTCAGCTGGAGCAGAAACCAACTGAAATTTTAGAGACAGCTAAGTACCCATCCAAAGCTGCCAAGTGAACTCTCTAATAAAGAATGTTTTCTAATCAGACCATCACGTGATGACATTTTAAACACGCTATCTAATGCACCCCACTTTTATTTATTTTACAATTGTTAAAGATAATCGACTTTATATTTTGTTATCTGTAAATTTACACATTTATAGTTGATGTAATCATCATTTTGAGTGAACTGTACCCGTATGTCCCAGTCATTTAAATACTTATAACTGAGCTATTAAAGTAATATTTTGCTGAGTTAAATCAATTGGGGGCTCATCAGAACGAGCAAAGTCCTAACTCATACAAGGTCAGAAAAGATAAAAAGTTTACACGACCTGGATCCTACCAGCAGCAGTACTTGATTTCTTTAAATTTCTATCAGGCTCCCAAGAATTAAAGCGCCATTCTTCAGTTCACATCTCTGTCAAAAGTAATCTTGAGCAAAAGTTAGACACCTTTGAAGACCCTCAGTAGATACTCTGAATTTTGGCCACTGTTGGACTATCACTACAATATGGAAATAGCCTTAAGCTGACTACTGCTTTCTTTGAAAATATTCAACTGAACTTCGGAAAGTGTACGAAAAAGAAGTAATCATTTTTACACTGAGAACCAATCATTACAGACTCAAATATAATCAGATCAACAAATTGAAATCCAGAAAGACAGATGTGTTCATGTGGGGAGGACAAACAACCAATAGAATGTATCTTCCAAATTTATTGGCGCCACGAGAGCAGCTGAGTGGCAGCACAACCTCTCCACCCCCAGGTTAGATAAACTGAATGGTGGCGAGACAAGAAGACGAAGAATGAGAAACATACACTAAAAGCTGCAATGAAACTCAGGGGAAGTAATATTTATTTACTACGGGCATCAATGTACGCAAGAAATTAAGGACATATTTCTTGCTTTATTTTTGTAAGTTGAAGAAAATTTTCTTGTTCTTTTATAAACAATATATTAAAAAAGCATGTTGTTTTATTTTATGTACAAAACTTTTACAATTTTGTTTTACTTTTAATTAAAATGCATATATATTTCTTTATTACATTAAATTTTATAACTGATCCCAGTTAGGAGTAATAATTATTTATATACCTGTATTTCTTTTAATGGGATATGGAATTAGAAAACGTTATTTGTATTTTTGACCGGCAGTTCATGCCGCCAGACTTAATAACAGTGACACACACACATAACAGTCTCATCGTGTGTCACGATCCTGACCATAAATCTCTGTTATTTACCTCAACATTCTATCACTCCTGTGGCGAGATGGGTAATTTAGAGATGAATAATAGATCAAGACAAAGTGTTCTTGATCTAAGGAAATACCCCAGTCTCATAAATAAGCGCTGGTGTATGGATGGAACAGTATATCGTCAGACTGTTGAGTACTCTTGTCCAGATGGAAAGGGGTATAGGTCAAGAGCCTCCCTTGCCTTCCCGCTACGACTAACCTATGCTTTTATACACTAGTCACTAGTCCAAGTTGATTAATACACACGTAATGCACATGGGAATAATATAACTTCAGAAGTTAACAAAACCAATCAATTTAATTTAATGCTTAATTTTCTTTGTACTTTTGAATAAATACAATGATTTATATATTTACATTTCACAATAACTGACACAATAAATAGTATCTACACTGTCTGTGTTGACTTTTTACACAGTAAAGTAGTATCTAAAAACTGTCCTAGTTTCCAGTCTTTCTCATTACATGACAAGCATTTGAATCTGGTATATTATTTGTGGTAACTTTTTGTTCATGAACTTATCATCACCAGATTCCTGGTCTGTGGACCTGCAATGCTACACCCATTTGCTTTATAGTTGGTCGACACAAGGTTCAGTTAATATTCTGGACTACCATCACTATGTAGAGGCCAGATCTCAAGAGTGAACCAATCACTTTCGTGTTCCTTCCACACAATGCTTAGGACTGCACTTCTGGACCCACCACCAGATTGAACAACAAACCTGAAACATGATAAGTCTCGTGGATAATAGCGTTCCAAATATTACCACACATCCTAGTGTGTATGTGTAGTGTCATCAGAGTTTGTATGGGTAAGATGTTCTGAAAGTTGTAATCCAAGTGGAGAACTAAAATATACACTGCTGTCGTAAATTTTAGATAGGTTAGAAGATAGTTGTGGTTCCGTCTGAGCACAGGTGATAGTGGTAAATATGTGAGAATAAAGGTGTAAGAAATAGATTTCACGAGTGAATAGTTAAGGAGAAGATCTGTCTCTGGACTGAATAGTTTCTCTAGTCCAGTCTATCTATACGACTATATTTTAGTGTAAGACAATCTTTCAACCCCTTATCTCTAGAAGAAAGATAAGTTTAACTAAACACACCCACACACAATTATGTGACAACAAGACACACAAAAACGTGAAAAACTATGGTTAAATGGGGTATGGGTCTGACCAACACACAAATGTTGAGTTCTGTTTGTGTTGTTTATTATCATTAAACTGTTTACAACATCAAACATATAGAGAAATCAATAAATCATGTTTTACAGACATATGAAAATAACCGAATAAGTGCCCTCCCCCTTGTTGAGGAAGGATCCCAAGAGAAGTTAATAACCCAAAGGTCAAAGATAAGCACTAGGTTACAGAATAGACTATGAAGAACAAGTTCCCACTAAATTACTACCCAGTAAAGTACACTAGTTTAGCAAAATAAAAATAAGGAAGTTGGTACAATGAATGTAACAAAGGAAATTATTCACTCTTTCTATCTCTGGCCACAAACACTCTCGCTTATTTACTCGTTGTGTTGAGTCCCTTGAAAAAATTACAATAGTTCCTTAACTTGTACTGTCAGGTGGGTTGCCCAAATATGGCCCCAGTCTAGCCTATATATCGAATAATAATTACAAGGTGGACGCCACATTTGGTTGTTGAATTTTTCCTGGATGAAAACAAGTGTCAGCGCAAATAGTTACTGAAGCAAGACGTGCTCTGGACGTTCACAGTTGCAAAAGGAGAAACGTAATTCCCGTACTGCTATGCACCTGCCATGCAACATGAAAATCAATTCCGAAATCACTCTCTCAGTCATGATAGAAACTTTAGAAAGGGAGATTATAAGAATTTTAATTCTTTCAAAGGGAAACCATTTCGTGGTGGTTCTCCATCTCAACAAAATTGGAGACAATCTAATATGCCTTATGATTTTCTTCTTCTTTTTCTTTGATCCTTAGCCGCCGACCGTCAAAGCAGTCAGTGGCCATCAAGCCTAGTGGCGTCTTGTAGGGCAACAAAAAAATGATTCCACTTTGCTCGGTCGGTGGCCATCCTTCGTACAGTGCCACAACTCTGGTTCATTCTTTGCATCTCAGCATCCACAGTCCTCTGCCAGGTTGTTTTTGGTTGGCCTCTCTTTCGTTTTCCTTCACGGGTCCAAAGCATAGCTGTTTTTGTAATAGCGATCACATTTTTCTCATAACCAACATAATTCTCCAAATAGACATTTTGGTCAAAGGGATAATATATTGCCTCACATGCCAGGTACTTCATTCTGGTGAAGAAGATTGGCCGTAAACACGGACCAATTTAATGACGACGAAATCAGGCCGCAGGTCGCGGGCCTCGATAATCAGGTGACTCTCAGTTTACATAAACTTCTGAGAATAAATATATTTCTGCCAAACAATATTCCGCCTGCATTGCGGATCCATTAAGTTGATTCTTAGGCTTATATGTATAACAGGTCAACTTAGACCTAGTCTTTCAAATATGGAGCCATACTGGGGTACAGTATATTAACTCCTCGTGAGCTTCGCTCACTATGTCGCCATCAGCGATAAATGTACCTTTAAGATCTAATCGAGACGAAAAAGATCGAATAATGTTTCAGTTACCTTCTCAAAGAATCCTTACACTCTAAGGTAACACAACACAGCCAATACTGGCATAAAGAATCACTCAGGGAAGGAAGAATGACAAAACAGTCATTCCCAGAATTTCCAAATCCCTATCGAAACTTGGCAGAGAGAAATCTACGGATTGGTACATCCGTTCTAAACCTCAGGTACACTCTGCTTGAATTATCAGTCTCTCGGTCTTCGCGCCAAGACATGCGCATGCCCAAAGAGCATAGACCAGATCGAGGCTAAACAAGACCAGGCGTTTCCGCCCAAACGGGTGGTAAAGATACTCCGTATATGGTCCTATAAATAGACTTAAGACATGTCAACTATAAGACATTGCCTGAGACAGGACAACATAAGACAGGGGCAGATAATCACCAATCAAACCTGTAACAGAAAGATAATAAACAGTTATCTCTCTTTGATCACATTAAACCAAACATTATGTGTATAAATTGTGAATGACAATTTCTATTAAGAAATTACACCAACATCGAAATCTCACGACGTATAATGTCTATATAACCATAAATTCAAATGGTCAATCATTACCAACATTGCTAAAGACTCTTTACAAACATATGATTATACATGTGTATATTATAACTAATAGGTGATGACGTCAGAAGAACAAGACGATGCTCTACTCCGCGGATGTCTTGTAAGCAAGATCCTCAAGGAACATCAGGACGTCGATAGTAGTCATCGTAGTTCTACAGCGTTCCAAGATATCACACCGGTTTGCTGAGAACAATACAAATAGCACAATTCTTAGAATGTTATAATGTACCATAGTCACTTAATATTGGTCTAAACTTTAAATGTTGCCGAATTAATGTTTTTGACCTATATTTCATGTTAAACAAAACCTTCCTCTGTTTTACCAAAGATGGTAACAGAGAAAGCAAGTAATCAATACATAACCATGAGTTTAAACAAAGTGATAGCTCGTACCGTGAAATGAAAAGGTTGAAGAGCAATAGCATATCGAGTGGATCTCGAACTCTTCAAATCCTTACTCTGCATAGCTGTGAGAGCTTTTTGGTCGATTGCTACTATAAAATGCGCGCCGAGAAGGAATCTTTGGAGTTTAAGAATTGCCCAGACCATAGCTAGCAATTCTCGGTCTAGAACAGAATAATTCCTTTCTGCCGCATTCAGTTTTCTCGAGACATACATTACAGGATGCAGAGTCTCAGAATACTCTTGCATCAGTGCCGCCCCGATCCCTATTGATGAGGCGTCACTACGAAGGACAAACGTCTTATCGGCTGTAGGTAGTCTTAAAATAGGAGGAGACGAAAATAATGACTTAATCTGATCAAATGAAGATTGGCATACCTGGGACCAACGCACCATATTAGGAGACCCTTTCTTCAATAGGGTTGAGAGTGGTGCCGTAATAGAGGAAAGATTCGAAATGAATCTTCCGTAGAACTGTATTAGGCCCAAGAGACTACGGATCTGTTTCTTAATCTTAGGAATAGTGATGTTCAGTATCTTAGAAGTGTTGTGGTCTTCTGTCTTCAAGAGACCATGACCAACACGATGACCAAGAAAAGAAATCTCACTAAACCCAACTGTTGGAGTCGGAATTTTGGTTGATGTTATTAAGTTTGAAGGTGTTGACGATGATGGGTGAAATTGCCTGTTCGTGCTATCAACGCGAATTCTAAAATCAAACTTCAAGTATGTCAACTCCGAACTTTGGTAACTGAAGTATACTGCCAAGGCGGGTTATAAAGTTCACGAATTTATTCACATACACGATACTCACAGTTACGGACATAGTATTCAATAGCAGACTAGATGTTTGATACATGGACGATCAATAATAACATAGGATGAGGTTAATCTGGCATAATGTTCCTAATGGCAATATACGTATTTCCAGTCAGTTCCATTATCAATTTCTTTCCTTGCTAAACTAGAGTTCATACAATTAATCTGCCTTTACAATAGTTTCAAAGGCATCGGCCGTTGACCTTCTCCAAGGGCATCGGTCATCATATACATCTTTAATAATACTCGAACATGCATCCATAAATACTGTCCTACTCAATTGACTCTTTCAATAAAATGTTCAGACAGTTGATTAATCATCAGATTCAAACATTTCTTCATCAAGATAAATACTGGTTAGATCCTATCCTTGGCTAACCTCTCCCTACGTGCCAAGATCAAGATGTCGGCACTTCATAATACATTTATTAAGATCCATCTTTATCAATATTTTCGCTCGTAGAATTACTACTACGTTTCATAAGTGAAGCAAACAGCTCAGCTGATCCATTCATGAAATCCAGGCGTGTGGATTCCAGCTAGATGCCAGCAAGAGTGGAGACATCACTAAATTCATATACAATATATCTTATTAATCTCTGGGTGCGAGACTTACGTGTACCACATAGACATGGGCTTCTGATAAGAAGGCCAGTCCTCCATTAACGAAATAATTCCCACTAATAAGGGACACAATATAATAAATACGGACCATCAGTCCGGCTTGACCCTTCAAGATCCTCTGACGTCATACTCTCTGATCTTAGAAACCCGTGCGCTATGAGTCTTTCATACACTACATAGTGCACACACGTGCGTGATAAATCATACGCACAAAAAATATTCCTATCATAAGAATGGTGCGTAATCTTTTAACACAGGCAGGACTTAAAACTGCCATCTATGTAAAAGTACGCAACACCAACATAGCCTTTAGAGGGTTTAGCTGTCAAATTATGCTCACGTAGAGTAGACAACAGTTCATATAATCCCCGATAGTGATCTTCCCAAGAATCGCTGAAAAGACAGATATCGTCCAAGTATGCAATCACATCAGAACGATATGACAAAATCCGACGCATCATGCGTACGAATGTAGCTGGGGCATTCATAAAGCCAAAAGGCATAAAGTTCCATTGGAACAAACCCCTAGGTGTGGAGAAAGCAGTGAAAGGTTTGGCTCGTTCGGTTAGAGGAACTTGCCAGTATCCTTTAGACAAGTCCAGCTTTGTAAAGAAACGAGAGTTGGAAAGTCTAATAAGTAACTCATCCAACAGAGGCATAGGTTCAGCATCGAACTTCGTTACTTGATTTAGTTTACGGTAATCGACGCAAATGGATATGTTATTGTCTTTCTTTCGGACAATAACCATAGACGACGAGTATGCCGAATTGGATGGTTCAATTATTCCTATGTTTATCATTTCATCCAATTCTTTCTCGACCTGAGTTTGGAAGTGGATAGGAATTGGATAAGGTCTGACCCTAATAAGAGTATGGTCAGTCAATACAATGTCATGCTCAATGACTTTAGTGTGTCCAGGAATGTCCATGAGAACATCCTAAATGTTGTTAACATGGAAGAGATTTGTGACTGTTCCCTAGTTGATAAATTAGGTGAAATTGCAACATTTTTCCATGATTCCGTAGAATGAAGGGGAATCATTGGAAGAGGAAGATTAACGTCAGAGAATGTAGATTCCTCATCCTGTATGACAGACAGAGATGAGTAATGACCACGAGCGACTGTAGCGTCGTCCGTCGCTTGAAAGATAGGTTGTAAGTACTCTGAACGTTCATAAAATTCCGTAAGCATATAAATGTGAAAAGTTGTATGCTTTCCGTCAACATCGACAACATAGTCGACATCAGAAATTTTAGATACAATCACAAAAGGACCTTTCCAATTAATAAGAAGTCTATTTTTCCTGGAAGAAAGTAATACGAATGCTTTGTCTCCAGGACAAAGTTGACGTAGGCATCTATTTTTATTTGCGAACTGCCTTGCCTTTGCTTTAGCAAATTCAGATGCGGAAGGTGCTAATTTGCAAGTTTCAATGATTTCTGCCTGAGATCAATGACATATTCATAAGAAAATTGTGTGTCATCACTGATATCATCGGCAGCTATTAGATCGTGAAGCAAGGACATTGGGCCGCACGGATGCGCGCCAAAGACGAGCTCGAAAGGAGAAAACCCGGTATGTTCATTAGGAACCTCTCTATAAGCAAAGAGAACAGCGGGTAAGACTCTGTCCCAATCCTGAAGATGATCCTCAGTTATTTTCACAAGTAAATTTTTGAGAGTTCTATTGAGAAGTTCGACTAGTCCATTAGACATCGGATGATAAATACTACTCAGTGACCTCTTGATATTAAGAGTAGACATCACTTGCGACATTGTCTCAGATATCATTTGGGTACCATGGTCTGACAAGATTTCCCTAGGGAATCCCAACCTCGAAAATATCAGCCAGAGAGCGACTGCAATATCGGCAGTCGAAATGCTCTTCAGAGGTATGGCCTCTGGCCATCGAGTACACATTTCAACACATGTAAGAATAAATTGATGTCCTCTGGCTGATTTTATTTTTAAATTACCAATGATATATATCGCCATTTTCTGAAATGGACGGATAGGAATGTCCGCAGCCTGGATAGGTGCTGCATGGCGAGGACCTTTCGATTTTACTTCTTGACATACTTTACACGAGCGACAATAAAGACGTATGTCTCTGTTTACGAATGGCCAAAAAAAAGCCGCTAGAACTCTCGACTTCGTACGTGAAAATCCCATATGACCAGCGCATTGGGAGTCGTGAGCATGTTGCAGTATTCTAACTCTTATGTCTTTCGGGACAAGAATTTGCGAATGTATAGACATGTCTGAGTGTTGTACCATACGCACTAGTACGCCATTCTTCATAGTGATCCAAGATTTGTGATCTGTGTTCTGATTTGGGTCACCATTTTTAACCAGAACGAAGAATTTTTTTAACGAAGTGTCTTCTTGTTGACTTTTGATAAACGAGTCACGTGAAATCACATCATGATCATCTTGATCATGTACCTCATCACCTTCGGTCGATGAAGTCTGAGGCATATTCTGAGCCTGTGCTCTAGTGATAACTGCATTAGCAGCTTCCAAGTTATGTTCTTCCCAAGCAATAATCTGCTGCGGGGTACACTCTTTAACCCCATGTATACGTCCGACGATAAGATCCGCAATAGGATTCCGAAGCAGACACGCTTGGACCTCTCCCGTAAAGAAGGGAGTAGCTATACGGATGATAGCAGTAGAATATTTTTCCCACTGTGCCACCAAATGTTACACATTGGATCACTTTCCAGTGGCACAGGAAGGATCTATAAGAGATTGTCTAACCCCAATAGTGGTACATCCAGAATCAAAGAGGACTGAGACTGGATCATTATTCACTAGACCCCTATGTAGAATAAGAGATCCTCTCCCGTCATGCGCCGCTGCCGCAGGAAGAGCGGGCAGAGGATGACCGCAACTCAAGGTGGATATAGTAGTAGGTTCAAATAAAGTGATGCAATGTGGGCGTTGAGATGCTCTCCCAAAATCAAAGGCAGAACAAGTAACCTCAATAGCGTTAGGTTTACTATTGTTTTGTTCATTACTAACTCCTTGTGACTCTTGTTCAGCACAGTTAGCATGATGACATGATCTATTTCTTGGTGCTGCCATCTACCTCGATTATTATTTCCTTTGGAATTATTGCAATTACCCCTTGTTGGTGTCGTTTTCATAGTGATGAATTGAAACGCGAATGGTTACAACGGAATAAATGTCAACAATGTTTTTCAAACGAAAACCAACAAGTATCTTGAATTGGGTGAACTGGTCAAGTATTGGCAGCACACAAGTCGTTGGTAACTTTACATAGATTTTATTCACCAGGACACGAAGTGGACAAGACGGACATCGTCACAGGCGCAAAGATCACACGACAACATATTAATTATTGCTGCTAAAGTTCCTGAAGATTCTCTTCTAGTAAAGACCTCTGTCCATAGACTAAGGATTACAAAACTGTTACCGTATAATATCCTTCTCAGTCACGACCGTTGACCTTCTTTCAAGGACGTCTATCATGGTAACGTATTCATACTCTGGGATGAAATCTTCCATATTACATTTGTTAAAATTCCCAGACGTTCATCCTACATAGCGTTGTACATCATATAATTTCACACAAAGTCATATACGATAATCCTATCAGTTAAAGGCTTTCAGTTGGCTACCCTCTCTTTACATCCATGCCACGACTTTGGCATTGAAGCATGTACGGCATTTAAAACATGTGCATAAGGTAAACAATATAACTTCTTCTACTCGTAGGAATTCTCCGTCTACGATCCAAATCTTAAAGGCAAGCGACTCTGTAGATCCATTCTAGGAATGATAAAATTCCCGCTAGATTAGTAGTAGAGCGGCCTTTTTATGCAGCATTAAAATAAGAAGTGGGCGATAACTTACGTGACATTACTGCGATTGGCTTCGACCTGAAGACCAATACAAATCACAATAATAAATGGCTTCCTTCAACATGCCATTGGATACACAATATAAAATTACAATCATGGACACAAGCCAGTTCCATGTTTCCACTTCAAAACCTGACGTCACAAACTACTCAACTAGGTTACACGTGCGTCCAAAGCAACTCACACAGCATTGTGCACGTCAGTGCGTGAATCAATCGAACGCACAAATAATATAACTATCTCAAGACTGGTGCGTACATTTGGTAGGACCGACGACTACCCCCTTAGGTAATAAATGTACGTAACAGCTCCCTTATTACCTCCCCTTAAAAAAATTAATTCTATTAATTTTTTTCGAACTAATTACTCGAGAGAGGTGAGTCAAAACTACAACAATATATACAATGCATAAAGTTATATCATATTAAGAAAAGAATATTGACTTGAAATTAATATAACTAAATGACAGTATGCATTAAAGCACACATCCACCATCGACCTACTTTGGAACGATGTGGTAATATTCGAAGTAAAAAGAAGTTGAAAAAATGAAAATGAAGAATCAACAAAAAAGATGATAATAAAATTCAACTAAGTTTTCAACAAAATTTGAAACATATGATTTCAAAAATGAAAATGAACAGCAACACTGATGATAATCAATGATAAGAAAATCAAAAGACAAAAAATTTTTTTAAAATACAACATGCAAAAATGAAGCAATGCATAATTAAACACTTTAAGAAGCAACGCACTTACTGATATCTAACACTAGTAAGTTTGACTAGTTATCTAAAAGTAAAATATCATGTAGTGGAATACGTGAATACACGTATTGCGAGACACTAATAAAGTTAGTAGATGTGTGATTCATAATCAATTAAATCGATTAAATTGAGTTATTCTACTTAATATATGTCTTAATTTATCAACAAATAACTAATTACTAATTTATTCTAAGTGATTTCAATTTCACTCATTGTTAATATTTGTTCAGAACTATTTAGAGTCAACAAGAATATGTTCCTAATGTTCCATGCACGAAATAAGTTTACGAACACGATATGTAGTGTAATATGTTCCATAACACTAACGAATGTCTATTTGTTGCTTTTTTCCAATGTTTCCATACTAAAAAAAATGTTACTTTAATATCACTGTTCCCGTTCTAACAAAAAGTTACTTCACAAGAAAAGTCATGTTATAATCCAGGAGTAACTATATTCTGAAAGTTATATTTATACGAATACTGCAAAACTATACATAGTCTTCACAGATGTACAATTAATGACACTGTACAAAGTTATTCATGTTTCGGTGAGGACGTTTCTCCATCTAAAAGTAGTTTAGTTTCACCAAGTTCACTAGGGCATCTTGAAAGACAGTCTGCAAATACATTCTGCACTCCAGGAATAGCTTGTATCTCAAAATGGAACGGTTGAAGAGCTATAGCGTAACGCGCTGACTTTGATGACTTAACGTTCCCTGTATTCAATGCGGTAAGAGCTTTCTGGTCAGACTCCACCACAAAGTGTGATCCGAGGAGATAACGATCCAGTTTTGTGATTGCCCAGACAAGAGCAAGGAGCTCTTTGTCTAGAACGGAGTAATTTATCTCGCTCGTTGTAAGCTTTCTGGATACGTACATAACAGGAAATAAGGTGCCTCCGTATTCCTGCATCAAAACTGCCGCAATAGCGTAGGAAGAAGCATCACTGCGAAGAACAAAGGTGAGATCTTTGTTAGGCAACTTTAAAAAAGGCTTATTTGAAAAAATTTGTTTTATATAGTCTAACGCCGTTTGGTGATCCTGCGACCACTTTATTACATTAGGTGTGCCCTTCTTCAGTAAAGACGAAAGAGGTGCAGTTATAGTAGACAAATGAGGGATGAATTTAGAATAGAACTGTATTAGTCCTAAGAGTGACCTCACTTGTTTTTTTGTCTTAGGTGCTGAGATGTTTAAAATTTTAGAGACGTTAATGTCTTCTGTATACATTAAACCGCGACCTATACGGTGACCAAGAAATGAGATGTCATGAAAACCGACAAAAGCCTTTGAAGGTTTCGCTGTTAAGTTATAATCCTGTAAGGTAGAAAGTAAAGATTTTAAACCCTGAATATGTTCATCCCAAGAGTCACTAAAAAGACAGATGTCATCTATATAAGTAATGACATCGGGACGATGAGACAATATGCGGCGCATCATGCGTACAAAGGTAGCTGGCGCATTCATTAACCCGAAAGGCATAAAATTCCATTGAAAAAAACCCCGTGGTGTCGAGAAAGCGGTGAATGGCTTTGCTTTCGTAGTGAGTGGCACTTGCCAATAACCCTTTGAAAGGTCAAATTTCGAAAAGAATATAGCATGAGATAATTTCTCTAATAAGTCGTCTAAAAGAGGTAATGGTTCTGCATCGAATTTTGTAACTTTGTTTAACTTCCTGTAATCTACGCAAAGACGTATATTGTTGTCTTTCTTCCTAATGATTACCATAGAAGAAGAATATGGTGATGAAGATGGTTCAATTATATTTAATTGAAGCATATCATCCAATTCCTTATCAACCTTATCACGAAAGTGTAAAGGAATAGGATATGGGCGAACTCGAATCGGTGTATCGTCAGTCAGAATAATGTCATGTTGGATGACTGACGTATGACCTGGGATGTCAGTGAGGACATCCTCATACGTGTGTAGAATTTTAGAGACTTGCTGACGTTGATCATCAGTAAGAGTAGATGAGATAGTAACATCATTCCATTTCTCAGTGGAATGGAGTGGTACAACTGGTATTGGTAGTTGTACATCATCGAAAGAAGATTCCTCTTCTTGGATGACTGACAAACTAGAATAGTGTTGAATAGGAGGTGTAGGATCGTCAGTTGCCTGAAACACTGACTGTAAGTAATCAGGACGTGAGTAATATTCCTTCAACATGTTAATGTGGAAGGTTTTATGTTTTCCATTAACATCAACGATGTAGTCGACATCGGATATTCTTGAGATGATCCTGAAAGGACCTCTCCAGGTAATTAAAAGACGATTGTTATGCGCAGGGAGTAATACAAAAGCTTCATCACCAGGTATGAGCTGGCGAAGACGTCTATATTTGTTTGCAGATAGACGAGCTTTTTCTTTGGCATGTTCGGATGATGCAGTAGCTAGTCTACAAGCATCTATGATTTTCTTTCTAAGAGAGATCACATACTCATAAGAGGATTGAGTTTCCTCTTCAATATTCTCATCCACCAATAAGTCGTAGATTAACGACATCGGACCGCGTGGTTGCATGCCAAAAACAAGCTGGAACGGAGAAAACCCCGTTGCTTGATTTTGTACCTCGCGATACGCAAAGAGACAAGCGGGTAGGACCCGATCCCAGTCTTGGGGATGGTCTTGAGTCATCTTACCCAACAACTGCTTGAGTGTCCTATTGAGACGCTCAATTAACCCATTTGACATCGGATGATAAATAGAACTAAGAGATCTGTCTATACCTAATGTCTTCATAACTTGAGACATGGATTCAGAAATGAACTGAACCCCATGATCCGACAAGATTTTCCGTGGAAAACCAATGCGTGAGAAGATTAACATCAATGCCTCTGCTACACTAGCAGATGAAGTGTTCTTGAGAGGGATGGCCTCAGGCCAACGAGTGCACATATCAATGCCCGTAAGAATATGCGTATGCCCTCTAGCAGATGGAAGCATTGGACCAATAATGTCAATGGCCATTTTATCAAATGGTCTAATCGGGATGTCCGCAGCTTGAATAGGAGCCGCATGAAATGGACCCCGTACCTTAACTTCTTGACATATCAAACAGGACCGACAATAGAGAGTAACATCTCTATGGACGCCTGGCCAGTAGAATGCCGAAAGCACTCTGGATTTGGTACGCGAAAAACCCATATGGCCCGCACATTGCGAGTCATGAGCATGTCGTAATATACGAGATCTCATACAGGATGGGACAAGAATCTGAGAACATAAGGATAAATCCTTTTCCCGTATTACTCTAACCAAAATCCCATTTTTAAGTATAAAGTCATGTCTAGATTTTGCAAGTTTGTTGCTTGTATTCTTTTTGTTAACATACTGAAAGAATTTTTTTAATGAATTATCATTCATTTGCAATGTTGCAAACAACTCCCGTGAAATAGGAGCATCATCATCACAAGTGGTATGAACTGTAGGTTCAATAGGTGTATCATGCGACATATTAGTAGCTTGCGCTCTAGTCACTACTGCATTTGCAGTTTGAATATGTCGCTTTTCCCATTCAGCTATTTGCTGTGGTGTACACTCTTTAATACCATGTATGCGACCAAGTATAACATCACAAATTGGATTCGGAAGGAGACATGCTTGGATCTTTCCTGAAAAGAAAGGTGTGTTAAGATCAATAATAGCAGTGGGAAATGTTTCAATAGTGCCACCAAATGTTACACATTTGACAACCCGGCCCGTGGCACAACTTGGGTTGATCAGCGAAGTCCGGACACCGATTGTTGTACAACCTGAGTCAAATAGGAGAGAGCATGAAATATTATTGACAAATCCCTTGTGAAACTTAAGAGAGCCCTGTCCCTGGTGTACTGACGCAGCAGTGGCTGTACAGACTGCAGGCAGGCTAGGCAAGGTATGTCCGCAACGCAGCGTCGTGATCGCCTTAGGCTGGAAAAGAGTCGAGCATTCTGGACAGTCTTTCACCTGGGAACAATCTAGAGAACAAGACATAGCATTGTGAGTTTCAGCTACTTTACCCTGTTCAATGTTCGCCTGTGTATCACTAAAAGCAACATTAGAATGTCTACCTGTATTATTCGACGATCTATCTCGTCGGCGCGATCGATTGTGATTTTTGTCATTAAAATTGCCATAATTGTCGTTTCTGCTAGAGTTAAAATTTGGATTAGTCCGATAATTTGTAGAATGATCGTTATGATGTTGGTTAAATGGTTTATTTCCAAAAAAATTGTCTGTTTTGCGGACCCTGAGACCTTGATCTCCAGTTTTGTTTATTATAATGTCCTTGATTATTTTTTAAAATAATTGTTACCAAAATCTCGCGATCTGTGAGTTTGGTTCCAAGAAACATTAAATGGAGCAGATTGTTGAAATTGCTTCCCTTTGTAAAAGTTATCATTGTTGAAATTATGATTATTTCCCTTATTGACATACCTATCAGCACTAAAAGAACGATTGCGTGAAAAATTGTTTTGTTGTGCTGCAAAAGCAACAGGCAATTCACTCTTAATCTGCGCGTTACTTAGATCCATGTTTGGGTGAGCAGTGCAAAAATTTTTTGCATGTTCTTCTAAGTTTTTCATTGATAAACGTTTCCGTTCGTGTAAAAATGCGAGAAATGTAGGATTTACCGACGAAAGTACCTTATCGCGCATCAGTAAATCAAAGAGACCTTCATACGACTTTTCAATTTTGGATAATTCGATCCATCTTTCTAATGTTAGTCGTATCTGTGACAGAAAATCACTAAAATTTCTGCCAGATTGAGGTAGTAATGTGTGAAATCTCAAACGATATTCGTTTTCTGTCATTTGGAATTTTTGCAGAAGTGCTGCTCTAAGAGCATTGTAGTCATTTTTCTCACCAATGCTGGTGGTATGATAAACTGCTAATGCATCCCCTGTAAGTAATCTAGATAAATATGTACAGTATAGCGCTTTATCCACGTTATAAGACCCACAAGTGGCCTCAAACCTATCTAGGAAGAATATTACGTCATCAGACGGGGGATTAAATTTTGGTAATTTAAGGTGAATTTCCTTAAAATTATCATGTCTGGATGAAGTTTGGCTTTCAAAAGTTCTCTGAGAATTAGCTTCCTGAGTTAACCTAATTCTCTCATATTCTGACTCTGCTAATTTCAGTTCATGCTGTCGTTTTTTTTTTCATTCTCTTCCATCTCAAGCTGAAGTCGTTTTACATTTTGTTCCGCTATCAATCTTCTCTCTTCCATTTCCTTTTGTTTCTGTTCCATTTCCTTTTCAGCTATTAATCTTTTTTCTTCCATTTCTTTTCTAAGTCTTTCTTCAGCCTCCTTTTGTTTCTGTTCTGCCTCTCGCAGAAATCGTTTCTCTTCTAATTCAGCGGCTAATCTCATTTTTTTCTCATCTTCCTCAGCAGTTAATCTCATTTTTTTCTCATTCTCCTCAGCTATAAATTTCCTCTTCTTTTCATTCTCCTCAGCCTCAATCCTTTTTTGATCTGCCTCAAATTTCATCTTCTTCTCTTGTTCCTCAGCCTCAATCCGTTTTTGATCTGCCTCAAATTTCAAATTTTCCAAACGTAAAGTTTCCAATCTTCTCTGATCAGCTTCTATTTCTTGAGCTTTCTTATATTCTGACAGTGCAAATGCTTTAGCTTCATCAGGAGCCATCTGAAGAGCTTTTGCTTGCTTAATGAAATAGTCTAAGGTAGCCATTTCAATATTATTATGTAATAAATACTACTTAAAAGTGTTACTACAACTAGTGTACTTCGTTCCTGTTCTAGAACGGTAAAATCAATTTATATAATAGGCAATAATATTAATAATTAATAATGTAATTTATAACATGTAATGGTGTGAAAGCAGTAATGTGACAGACAATAGCACAATAATGACACGACAAGATATTCAAAACAAACGAAGACGTTCGCAGAAATCCAATTAAAATAAAATGAGAAACTAAAATGGAATGTCGTAAAGAATTACGATGATAACTGCGATTAAATAATGCACAAGACAATTGACAACACAGTGTAAAAAACATAGGTTTTGTAAAAAACTAAACGACAGGAAAGGTGAGATGGACGCGAAATACAAACAAAATTCATCATAAAACCAAGGTACAAGTAAAAATAGCTACCAAAAACAACAATTAAACGTGACGAAACAGCTAAATAGATAGTATTATAAGAAGCAACTAGCGATCGGAACTTCGGCAAGGTTTCTAGCCTTGTACCGGAACTATCGCTCAATTGAAACTTACAAAATGATCCCTACAGAACGTCTGAAGAAGAGCCCGAATTGGCTTCGAGATGGATCTCGTTCGTCAGATCTACCTCCCAACCTCCCTCGAAGAATACACAACATATAACACATAACACGGAAAATATGAAAGTGGACATAATCAATTAAGGCACAGCTAATTGTAATAAAGCGTACAACGACAACACGCTATACTCATCTCGCGTGCAGGTAAAAAATCAATGTGCCTCGTCTCCGTGGATGTACGTCTACAGATAAAATACTTCGTTCTGCTTATCTAGATTACAGCTCGCACGCAATAATGATGAAGAGATGATCTCCAAATAATCAGTCACTGTGAAACTTGACGTGGAGGTTGATTGAAGACTTTGAGCATTTGAGTTGATTTTGATTCATATCCCGCTAGGATCCAAATTGAGATGATGTCGCCTTGAAAGTAAAAATTCTTCTTTTCAAACGATCAATTGGATGGGTACGTTCCTGAAATTACTTCCAGACCGCACTGGCCTACCAGTTATTGTTGGTGTCGTTTTCATAGTGATGAATTGAAACGCGAATGGTTACAACGGAATAAATGTCAACAATGTTTTTTCAAACGAAAACCAACAAGTATCTTGAATTGGGTGAACTGGTCAAGTATTGGCAGCACACAAGTCGTTGGTAACTTTACATAGATTTTATTCACCAGGACACGAAGTGGACAAGACGGACATCGTCACAGGCGCAAAGATCACACGACAACATATTAATTATTGCTGCTAAAGTTCCTGAAGATTCTCTTCTAGTAAAGACCTCTGTCCATAGACTAAGGATTACAAAACTGTTACCGTATAATATCCTTCTCAGTCACGACCGTTGACCTTCTTTCAAGGACGTCTACCATGGTAACGTATTCATACTCTGGGATGAAATCTTCCATATTACATTTGTTAAATTTCCCAGACGTTCATCCTACATAGCGTTGTACATCATATAATTTCACACAAAGTCATATACGATAATCCTATCAGTTAAAGGCTTTTTTTTTTTTTTTTTTTTTTCCTTTGTGCCGGTCCAAAAAAAAGTGCGTATTAAGTTGGTATGTATTAGCTATTAAGAATGAGGAAGCAAATAAACATAATCTACACAGAAATAAAGTCTAGTGTACTTCAATTTTATTTAAAATGTTAACAATTATTTTTGTTTCATCTTTTAGATTTTATACAAATACAGTTTATTTCGGCGTTCCGCATGTCAGTCTTCTGCTAATACGGTGGTTTTCAATTATATATGTGCTCATTATGGTTGGCGCTAGTTAAGCTTCTCTCGGCGTTTCTGGCATGACGGAGAAAATGAAATACTTCTGCATTAAACTTAATAATGCCAAAGAAGATGAAAACAAAATCAAAACTGAGGTCAGAACAACATATGATGAAGACAAAAAACCAGACATCAATAGTAAGTCTAAAGAAAAGGACAGAAGGATCTTCAGAGTCTGATACAGTAGAACCATACTACTCCTTGTCAAGAAGAGATCACGTGGACAACATTTAGACTGAGAACCTGCCATTGTAGACACAGTGAAAAACTAGCAGGCAGATATACGTTTATTATGGGGAGGACAAGCAATCAGTGGAACGTGTCCTACATGAGAGGAGCAGAGTGTTAGGGGAATGACAGTATGCCACGCAGTTCATATTCCTAGCTTGGGGCAAGATGTGACGATCCATTAAATGCAAGCCAACCTGGAGAAACTGGAGCTCATGACTTAAACTCAACACGTTTCAGCATGACAGAAAAGCCCCAGGATCTACAGTGTAGATAATACCAAGGAGTCTTCAACTTGGTATTGGCTGCTAAAGAGCGAGAGACTCAACAGCCCTAGTTAAATAACAACAACCCCATAATACACAATATTATTTGAGTATAGAAATATTGTACCCAATACCCTCCAAATTATAGAAACATTGTACCCCATACTCCAAAGATTGTGGAAATAGTGTACTCAATACACTCAGGATTATAGAATCATTGCACCTCATCCGCTCCAAGTTATAAAAATATAATACCCATTATGTCACCACTACTTTTTGGAATAGCTATTGATTGGGTTATGAGAAACTATACCCACAATGAACAATTGGGTATAAAATGGACAAATGGAAAATTCCTGGGGGACCTGGATTTCGCAGATGATGTAGCATTCTTAAGTTCAACACCAAGACAATCCCAAGAAGCAATAAATAATTTGTGTCATCTCTCGGTTAAAATAGGTCTCCAAATAAATGCCTCTAAAACTAAAGCTATGAACTTTTCTAACGAGACCTTTGATATCATCTTGAACGGGGAAAAACTACAGAAAGTTGAAAGTTTCAATTATTTAGGCAGTAAAATGACTCAGGATGGTGACACAACAAGAGAAATCCATACTAGAATTGCTTTGGCAGCTAGCGCCTTCAATAGATTATCTAACATTTGGAAATTACGATCATTGAATATACATACCAAGCTTCGTCTGTTTAATTCAAATGTTATCTCAGTGTTAACATACGGCTTTGAGAGTTGGAAAATAACAAAATCATTGGAGAACAAGCTGAATACATTCGAGAACAAATGTCTTAGAAAACTCATGAACATCAGTTGGAAAGAATTCAAGACTAATCGACAAATAAGAGAAGACTCTAGGCAGAAATATGTCTCCGACTATATAAGGAAAAGACGATGGTCATATATCGGTCATGTCCTACGAATGCAAAACAACAGAATACCACTACAGGCGCTCACTTGGGTTCCTGAGGGTAAGAGGAAAAAAGGAAGACCAAAAGAAACACTCAGAAGAACAATAATAAGAGAAGGAAGAACGTTGGGCCTAAATAATGTGCAAGAGCTAAGAGGAGTGGCGTCACAACGAACAACCTGGAGAGCACTGGTTTCTGCCTTATGCGCCGTGTTTGGCGCTTAAAGAATTTATTATTATTATTACGCTCCAATTTATGAAAACATGGTACTCCACACACTCTAGTGTGATACGGGGGCCCGACAGAATAGTAACAATGTATCCTGCAGAAGGCGACAGAAGAAGGTCGAACATTGGGGCCGGCTACCTGATCCTTCAGAAAAAAAAACAACATAAATACGTCCAAGCAATAAGAGGAATCATGCGTGCATCTTACTTAATGAAGCTCAATGTTGGTACATTCATCATGCTGCTCATAAAACCTGGATAGGAATATTTGTCTATTAAATAACACCTAATTAGTTGTGATCTTCTTCTTCTTCTTTGATCCTTAGCCACCGACCGTCAAAGCAGTCTGTGGCCATCACGGGGTCTAAAGCGTAGCTGTTCTGGTAATGGCATCGTGGTCTCTCCTGAGGACATGGCCAACCCAACTCCAGCGTCTGCCAGCTATGATGGTGTGCATGTCCTCTTGCTTGCTCCGAGTAAGCAGATCTTGGTTGGTGATTCGGCCGAAAGATTCGGATAATTTTTCTTAGGCAGGTTGTGTGAAAAGAGGATAATTTCGACATTTCTTTCTCTGTTACTCTTCAGCATTCCGCACCATAGAGAAGCACAGAAAGCACACAGCTCTGATATAATCTTAATTTTGTGCTTGTGCTGTACTGAGAGGACTTCCAGATGTTGTTTAGACTAAAAAAGGATGTTCTTGATTTGTTCATTCTGTTGTTGGTGTCTTTGCTTGCTCCGCCATCTGGTGTTACTATGCATCCTAGATATGGGAAGATGTCTGACTGTTCCAGTTGTTGATTCCTTACTGTTTTAGGCTCGGGGTTGCTCACATTGAGTGTCATGACCTCTGTCTTGTTTAGATTGATGTTTAAATTAGTTACATGAACCAAATTAGTTGTGATGAATTAACATAATAGGATACTTGGGTAGAGTAGTAGGATTGAAATGGTAAGACAAGGTCACCAATGTGGAACTGATGACAAGAACCAATCAAGAGACAGTGTAACAAGGGATGGGAAGAAGACGTTGGCGAGAGACTGGCCACCCACTGGCTAAACACGTTGACATTATAACCGTACAGTCCTTGTTCTTGAATCCCCAAGGTCAGAGAAGTAGAAGTAGACCTAAGAACAAATGGAGAAGAGAACTGGTGACAGATCAACAAAGATAAAGTAGATGTGGAAAACCTTGAGCGGATGTCACGTGACAGGAGGACTTGGTATTTGTTTGTTGACGGGCTATGGCTCGTTGGAGAGTTGAAGAGTGTTGATAGAACTGACATTTTGTTTGTTGACGGGCTATGGCTCGTTGGAGAGTTGAAGAGTGTTGATAGAACTGACATTTTGTTTGTTGACGGGCTATGCTCGTTGGAAAGTTGAAGAGTGTTGATAGAACTGACATTTTGTTTGTTGACGGGCTATGCTCGTTGGAGAGTTGAAGAGTGTTGATAGAACTGACATTTTGTTTGTTGACGGGCTATGCTCGTTGGAGAGTTGAAGAGTGTTGATAGAACTGACATTTTGTTTGTTGACGGGCTATGCTCTTTGGAGAGTTGAAGAGTGTTGATAGAACTGACATTTTGTTTGTTGACGGGCTATGCTCGTTGGAGAGTTGAAGAGTGTTGATAGAACTGACATTTTGTTTGTTGACGGGCTATGCTCGTTGGAGAGTTGAAGAGTGTTGATAGAACTGACATTTTGTTCAACAACATTTAAAAAAAAAACATGACCAGGATAACGGTTAGGGATTGAGCGTTAGGGTTTATGTAGTCTGTAACGCGACGCAGTAGAACCGAATTTGGCGACTTATCAGTCGTCAGTTTTTCAAAAAGATTTCAACGTATGTTTAAAACAGGTTCAACCACTGCTTCTTTTACGTTTTCGTTGTTCTCTATGTTTCAGAGCCATACACTGTGACTTAATATGTCAGTTGAAGATTATTTTTGAGTTCGACTCACTGTCTTTTAATTTCCATACAAATCTCAATGTAATAAAAGGTCCTCTTACCTCGTCATATAATAATGTTTGATGGACTGGATGGTAGGGAATTAAGGTCATTGTCTAGGTAACTAGGGGTCTTGTTATACACGTACACCACATATTTAGTTTAAGCAGTTTTTTTTTTCTTTTTCCTCGCATGAGGTTGCATATTTTTTCCTCGCATGAGGTTGCATTGGCCCCTCCCCAAACCCAGCCCTGGTCAAGACCACATGTCCCAACACAAGAAGACCCAATGACAACATGTGTCATTGTAGTGGTCTTCTGTGTTCTCACACAAAGGACCTAATGACATGAATGTCACTACTGGTCCCTGTGTCTAGACACATGATCCTAGCCAAAGGCCAGATATTAGGGCGTTGGGTTTCACAGCGTTATTTGCGCACAGCACTACGTGCCGGTCAAAAAAAAATTTCTCTTAAAATAATTATATACCGTTTAGGAAAACAGGCAAAATACATATTTACTGGCCTGGATATGAGCCCAGTATATAATTATTTATGATGATAGGAAACTCTTTACAGAGCGATAAAGCAGGAAGCAATCTGATCATCAGAAGGAGTCCCCTCATCCGACAAGTGTTTCGGCCCAATTATTCCTTTACACTCTAAGGGGGGCGGGCCCACTTGGGTCATGACTCCCAAGCGTCTCAGCTTCCTGTTGTCTTGTATCGAAAATGAACCCATTTCACTTATGGTAGCAACTTTTAAATCCACAACGCCAGCCGTGGAGGCAATTGTGAAAGTATCAAAGAGAAGACAAATTATTCCGTTCGTTCCGTCGCCCTTCACAACTAAGGACACACACTGAGACATTAGCGCGCATCCGACGAGCTGCGCGCCGCAATCCACTGAAATTCTGTACCTGACACTCCCTATAGTATACATCGCCTGTTGCCCCAGAGTCGCAGCTCGTTCACTAGTACACCAAAAAAACTCAGCGTTGTAGACAGAAAAATTTTGGTGTTTTCTGTACCGCAGCGTTTATTGTCACGATGTCCATCGCCCATTGCGGTTGTTCCACAGCCAGCCTGATGCCTTTTCGGCAGTTTCACTAAGCCTCTTCAGTGCCCTTGTTCTAGACTGTCCCTTCAGCTCCAACAGTTTCAATAAATCATACACTGATGCAGCCACAAGCCCTCTTGCGCCCACTTCAACCGCCATGACCCTTGCACTGAATCTATCGTGTCTCAGATCCGCGGGCAGATCGCTATACTTGACCGCTTTGAATGAATGTTGCTCGTCTAATCTGGATTCAAATGGCACGGTCAGTCAATCAGTATGACCTGAAGCGTTGCTGCAGAATGAAGCACTATATCCGGCCGTCTCCGTGATTTTCTGATACACTCTGGATATGCCCCCCGTCCAGGTAGGTCTACCGCCATCTCCCAGTCGTTTGCACAGTCAAGAAGAGATGGTAAACTGCTACCAGGTTTACTCGGTTTGGGGTGTGCTGAATTTCCTGCCCTCAGAAAGTATGTGTTTGTGGTGTCTAGCAGGACTTTGCTATTCGCTTTCATTCTTGCCTGATCTATTGTCGCAGCAAGCTCATTTAGCACTTTGTTATGGCGCCAAGTGTATCGCCCTTGCCCTAATGCCACCTTACACGCTGATAGCACGTGTTCAAGTGTCTGCCTCCCCTAACACAGGGGACACTGCTCATCATCTGACTTTCCCCATTTCACAAGGTTGGTGGCCGACGGCAGCAGGTCATACATTGATCTAACCACGAAGCTGAGCTAAAGAGGTGCCATATGCCATATATCATTCCATGTCAAGGACCTCTGCAGGGCTCCTTCCCATGTGGTCCATTGGCCTTGTTCGACCTGCTGCACTGCTTTTTGCAACCTCTTATCATTCTCAGCTCCTCGTATCTCCTGAACTACCATGTCTCTGCGCTCCCTGCTTGATGCCTTGGACCACCAGCGGATGTCACCATGCCCAAATCCCCGTCTATTCGTTTGTGTGTATCCGATTACCTCTCTCAGTTTGAGTGACTCTTCATCAGCATCAACAGCTTCTTCCACTCTCCACTTCCTTCCCGTTTTCAGTGTGGGCTGAATGGACTTAACCACGTCATCAGCTGACTCGCGTAGCATCATTGCGAGCCTTGCTTTTCCAACTTTGTATTCTTCAACAACTGACTTGAAGGGAAGCAGACGTTTTGACTTTTTGCAGTACAGTGCTACATCTGACAGACCTGGTGGTACCCCTAGCCATTTTCTCATGAACTTGTTGACCTTCTGCTCTATAGCTTCCACTGTACTTGTGCTTATTTCATATATAAGCAGTGGTCACAGCAACTTCGGTATCAACATGAACTGGAGGCACCACAGTTTGAACTTTCCCACGAGTCTGCTTTGGTCTATGATCTGTAGTCCTCTGTCTGCCATTTCTATTGTCTTTTGCACTGCCTTTGAGTCTTTTAAAGAGGCATCGTACACCCTGCCAAGACTTTTAACAGGTTCCTCAATGACAGTAGGGATTCTTTGGCTAGAAACCGTGAATATGACCTCTGCTATCTTCCCTTTCCTGACTGATAGGCTTCTCGACTTCTTGGGTTTGAAGCTAATTCTGCACCAGCTGACTAGTTCATTCAGGCATGCTAACATCCTCCGGGCCTGATGTTCATCTGATGTCAGAATTGTTATGTCATCCATGAATGCTTTGAGCGGTGGCATGTGACACATTCCATCGAGCTTTGGGCCTATAGCCATTCCTTTAGCCGCATTGAGGATTACCTGCATAGCCATGACGAATAGTATCGGAGAGATGGTACATCCCATCGCAATTCCAACTTCAAGGCCAATCCACTTCGTTGTGTACTCTCTGGTTGAAAATCTGACAGAAAACCTTGCGTTTATCTATTATAAAATATAAATGTATATTCCTATAATAACTATATAATACAGAAATATTCTTTAAAGTCTATAAAGAATTGTATAGTGTTGTTTTTTTGTTTAAAACGAATTAGAAATAAATGCGCTTCAAAATTGTTATGCTTTAAAAACCACGACAATTTTTCAAAGCAGATTTCATCCCTTGGTAAAATAAAATTACGTCCCTTATAATTCTACTCAACTGTATCTTAACATGTCAGTATGGAGGAAACTTAACAATACTGGAGGAATATCAATAAAAGGTGCCAACTTCAATGTCCGGCTGTGTAGCAAACACAGAAAAGAGGTAAAAGTCAGTGAGTTTACATGCTTGTTGTACATGGGTTGTAAGAAAGTGCTAAAAAACAGTCAACTGGATAAAACACAACCCAGATGGTAACACGATGAATGTTTGTTTGCACAGGTACAGGGCAGTAAATTATCCAGGTGGTCGCTTCTTACAGACACGCACCTGAAAGTCGGAATGTTGTAATAAGTTTCTGGGAAGAAATTATTTATGATAAGGTAGGAAATTGTGAGTGTAAACAGTACCGATAATCGACGGTATTAGCAATTCATTAATTGGAAAGTGACATTTTTTTAAAAATCGCGCAGGATTTCCATAAGATGAAATTGTTGGGATAAACCGCATCATTACATGCACGATTGCATATAACTGACTAGTCAATTTTAGATGTTATAAACCACACTTCTAATTGGAGCCTGGTCATACAGTAACAACAACTTCCGTGATACGAAATTGACAATATACTCTGACACTGTCGCCGGTCTAGAGCTTTGTGAAATTCACCTAGTCAAGCAGACAGCCAGCTAGCCAGTGTAAAGAATAGGATCATAATTGTATTTATCGTCACGAACCTTCTTTGAGCATATTGTGGACTTAAATCGCAGGAAAACTCTACCTTCATTAACATGGGAAGTTGGAATCCTAAGAATCTGAACACAAAGTCAGAGTGGGAGCCTAGTGTAAAGTAATACCCCAGACCGCGTGTAAGAGGCATCTTAAACAAGTTGCCTTAACTATTTCTCTGAGCCGGGAGTCGATATTCCCAAAGAGATTTTATAATTCTATATTTTGCACTTATTAGCATGTGACAATTGCTAGTTGATGTCCAAGTCAAATGAGGCTGGTAATCTCAGCATGTAGAATGATGGTTTCATGAACTACTACTGACGGAGCTGGTGACTGCTTTATGCGGGCCTCTCATAAAGAACCAAACGCAGAGGTAGTCCCAAGATCCATATAGAGCAGGGAGTGGATGATGATAGAACTGATGTACATACTTTTTATAGTATTCACCTTTTCAACTAGTGCACATGTCAAGATATTCAATATAAATATAATGAATGTTTTTCGCTAACTGGGATTAATAGTAATGATCAGAGAGGGTAACGTTCTGAGGTAGATGGGATGATAGAATGAAATTCATGGGCACATGACTGTCTGTCAGGAAACGCAATACTCATGAGAGTATTTGTTTCTCTTAGTTCATGATACTAGTCGATGGTACCAGTTGAGGGTGATATCTCTGGAACAAAGTGTGTAGCCAGCTGTCAAGTGCCCTGCTGTCAACGCTAGACACCATCATCAGACCGGTCTTGAAGACGCTGGACCAGCTTCGTGATAACTCCCTGATATTTCGTGGAACGTGTCACAACAAGTTCTTGTCGGGTCTATAAGCCACCACAGGTGCCTCACCGAACACTTCTCGGGTCACAGAATCTATTTGGAGAATAGATAAGTTGCGGAAAAAGATCTTTTTGACTTCAGCCTGATAGGTCAAGATTAATTTGACTCCATCAGAAGTAGATTTGAGGTGGGACAGAATTTAATCATTGGGGGCTCATCAAACGAGCTAACTTCTTTCTCCTGATACATTTTATTATAGCCTGGAGTATATCAGCTGTAGTACTTGATTTCTTAAATTCCTATGAGGCTGCTTAGAATTGAAGCATCATTCTTCAATTCAAATCTCTGTCAAGAGATTACTATCTTAAACGAAGGGTAGATAACTTTGAAGTCCCTCAGTAGATTACTTTGAATTTAGGCGGCTGTTGGACCATCACTGCAGAGCAAGGGGAGAAATCCATGACAATATTGTTCCTCACAGACTCACTGTTAGAGACAAGATAGTGTTCCTCACAGACTCTCTGTTAGAGACAAGATAGTGTTTCTCACTGACTCTCTGTTAGAGACAAGATAGTGTTTCTCACAGACTCTCTGTTAGAGACAAGATAGTGTTTCTCACTGACTCTCTGTTAGAGACAAGATAGTGTTTCTCACTGACTCTTTGTTAGAGACAAGATAGTGTTCCTCACAGACTCTCTGTTAGAGACAAGATAGTGTTTCTCACAGACTATCTTTTAGAGACAAGATAGTGTTCCTCACTGAGTCTCTGTTAGAGACAAGATAGTGTTTCTCACAGACACTCTGTTAGAGACAAGATAGTGTTTCTCACTGACTCTCTGTTAGAGACAAGATAGTGTTCCTCACAGACTCTCTGTTAGAGACAAGATAGTGTCCCTCACTGACTCTCTGTTAGAGACAAGATAGTGTTCCTCACAGACTCTCTGTTAGATACAAGATAGTGTTCCTCACTGACTCTCTGTTAGAGACAAGATAGTGTTCCTCACTGACTCTCTGTTAGAGACAAGATAGTGTTTCTCACAGAATCTCTGTCAGTTATAACTGTACTCAGAAAAAAGAAACAAATAGATCTGCTTGACAGAAGCACTAATGGAAACCGTGATCATTTCTATCATCATTCACTCCCTGCTCCATATGGAACTTGTGACTACCTCTGCTGTTGGTTCTCTGTAAGAAACTCGCAATAAAGCAGTCACCAGCACTGGCAGTGTTTGTTCACAAAATCAGCATTCTATATGCTGATGTTGCCAGCCTCAAATTACATGGATATCCACTAGCAATTTTCACATATTTATATTTACATGTCAGTATATACATTTTAGTTTACTTGTTAATAATGCAAAATATAGAATTTCAAATGTACAACTTACGCCAATTATTAGGCTCACAGACTGCTGGCTCAGAGAAATAGTTTAAGGCAGCTTGACGATGCCTCTTACACATGATCTGGGGTGTTGTTATTTTAGCGCTAAGTTCCCACTTTGATTTCGTGTTAGAGTTTCATTAGAGTCTGATGTTCTGTGTTCAAATGGTAGAGTTTTTTCGGGGCTCTTTGTCCTCAGGATGCTCAAACAAGGTTTGGTGTGGTAAATAAAATCTGCTGCTATTCTTAACTCTTGCAAGGTCTGGTTGTCTTCTTGGCGCGAGGTAAATTGTCATAGTGTTCTAAACTGACTAAAGGGTTAGGTTATATTACACTTCGCTCCTCGGCATGAGAAGGCAAATAAAGTTGCCAACTACGAAAGAACAAAAATCAAACTAAAGTCGGAGCAACTTATAGGAAGATAAAATCAAAAATACGTAATACGTTTAAAGAAAAATGACAGAAGGATCGTCAGAGTATGATACAGCATAATCATAAACTTGCCAAGAAAAGATGAAGTGATTATTTTCAGACTGAGAAACTAACTACATTGGGTCATTAAATGCTTTTTATTTTTGAGCGGCCATTGATAACAGTGATACAGACGAATACAATCATTATCGTGTGTTACGAAAATCCTTGCTATTAACTTCCACTCACTACAGCTCCTTGCTTTAAATGCAGATTGACACTTCCGTAGTTGGTACACGCGTAAAGGTTTATAATCCGTTTCCCAGCCTCACTCATCTCTATCACGTGACAACAATAATAGTTCATTTTCTTCTATTTCGAGCTTTGAGCTGGCAAGTATCCCTACACCCTCAAATGCCTAATTGCTTATCCTACACGCTGGACGTCACTGGGGCTATCATCTCTCTGTTCTTTAGATACTCATGTGTAAAACCATATAATGTTACCTTTTATAAATCATATGGCTTTACTTATTTATTAATCACGATTTATTTCCACATATCACATGCTTTGTAGAAAATTATGGGTTAAACACGCTGTTCTGACAGTCCTCTTCCCACTTAAATTAAAGCTGTGTACGTGAAGAGAAAATATCACATATAGTCATCTCTAGAATACAAGACTAATAAAACTGTCCACTTTAAACAGAAATATTATGGTCTCTTGTTCCCATGCTACACAAACATGGCTGAGACAGTCTTAGAATAAACTACTCACCTCCAAGTCAAATATTGCATGTACTTTTTAGTACATTTTTCTGTAACAATGTGAATTGAATTATGAGACTGCGAGTACTTTCAACAGCCTTAACTGTGCTACCTGTAGGACATGCTTGTAGACGAAGTGGTTATGTCTTTCTATCCACAGAGACGCGGGGTTCTTCAGTTTCTAGAATAAGATACAATTCACTCCACGTGAGTGTTTAGATAATGTTTTAAAAATACCACTGTGCATTTTCAAGTTAAATAAACATTATATATACTCCACATTAAAGAAAACAAATTAATCCCACAATCTTCTATCCTATATATAATATCCCAGTTTTCTCTGTCTGTACGTAACGCTCCCTAAAATAGTACCACGCTACAAAGAGAAGTGCGCAAAAAACGATGTGCATGAGCCATGTTAACAGCGTGCGTGTTCAGACTTCTTTTTTAAATCTTACTTACTTACTTAGTTGTTCCTCTTATACAGTGAGGTGTAGAGGTATGTAAGAGAGAGCGCCATACTATTCTATCAGCTGTCGTCCTCCTGTAATAAAAAAGTATAGAATGTAAATTGTACAACTTACGCCAATCTTGACTCACATACTGTTTGCTCTTAGAAATAAAGGCACTTGAAGAGGCCTCTTACTCGTGTCGTGGGTGTTGTTATGTTAACAATGAATTCCCACTTTGACTCCGTGTTTTTAGTTTCCTCAGATCCCAGTTTTACTTATTAAAATGATAGACTTTTCCTGGGCTGTTTAGGTACTTCAAAATACTCTAACAAAAGTCCGGTCTGATAAATGGAATTCAGATTCTAACCCTGGATGTCTATCTGTCGTCTTGGCAAGAGATTCTCACAGTGTCTTAAAACTGCAAACCCGTCAGATAATATGGCCCTGTATTCCCCCGCATTTGGTTGTTACGTTGCTAAGCAGGGCTCTAATCGTTTCAAACATGCGTGTGTTGTGGGGTAATTCAAAAGTCTTTCTATGTAGGAAACATTCTGCGTGTAATACAGAATTATACATCTCCCATATATGACAATAAATCTTCTACTGCCTTCTCTGAAAATGCCTAGATGTACAATATCTTACGTTTATCTAAAAAAATCTGTTCGTGAAAGTCGGATAGGAAACGATTATCCATTCTAGTCGGTCCATATTGTGTCGCACATAAATGTAATCTCTTTATCCGTCGCTTCTGCACACAAAATCGGTCTGTAGGCGAGCAATTTTATCGCCTGGCATAGACCCGAACAAATAAACCTATTTGACAACTGAGTAGGGCCATATGGGTTTTACCTGCGCTAATCTCAGCAAATCTGTGAAGCGCCAAGCACATGTGATGAATTATCACCAAAAAGGAGTGTAAAATGATTTGACATTATCAAATGTCTGCTTGATAGGAGCAGAAAGAAATGTGTCGACCCGGAAATTTCTCGTAATCAGTCCTCAATTCAATTTTATTTCAAAAAAATTTTTTTTTTTACGTACGCCCGCTATTACTGGAGGCGAGAATCTCCGGTTAGTAAATCTACCCTGAGATGATTTTTACGTGAGTATTACTTTTTTCGGGAGCCGCGGTAGCATAGCGGTTAGTGCATGGCTTCCTAGCTCAGTGGTCTATGGTTCGATTCTCAGATGAGGTGGGATTTTTTTTAGGCCGCAAATGGCTTCTGGATCGACCCAGCCCCAACTGGGTACCGGAGCAACTTCTGGGAAGGTTAAGGCGGCCGGCGTGATGCTGACCACATCACCACTATTGTGCCGATGGTCTAGAAAATATGGGCCTAACACCATATTCCCAATATGACTCAATGGACGTATAACGGGATCCTTTACCTTTATTACTTTTTCCCCTGTACACTAATAGGTGTCCGCTCGCCATGCAGGCAGATACTCGCCGCCGTCGGAGGTGTTATGATTAAAATTCATAACGATTGTGTCTATATAAGAGGTAGCTCTACAATGCTCCTTTTTTGTTTATTTTTTACGGGGTCACTTATTAATACGGGAAGTGACGTCATGCCGATATGATTGGCTGGCTCACGTGAAACTAGAGAAGCAGAAGTGCTGGGTCTTCAACCATTGTGTGTCATGGCGAGTGGACGCATGTGTTTGAGCTCCTAAATTGAAGTATCTATCACGGAGTTACTTCATTACTAATGCATCAAGATCTTTTGTGAGGTGTATCTAGTTATTTGCATTTACAGTGAGCATAGTTTCTCGGGTGTCGAGTGTAAATATATATATTAAAAATATTGAGAATAAAAGGACAGCGTTCATGACATGAACTGACTGCCTAAAGTTATATCGACTACTGCATATTATCTGCCATTGTATGTTGGCCTGAACTGTATTGAAGGTGGAGCTGCGTGCAGTCTTAATGAAAATGTAAACCGTCTACTTCGTCCGTTGTGGCTTCAATAATTCTAATTGATGTTGGCTTGATGCGGTGTCTGATACGTTTACTACCCTAGAGGTGAACTTGGCCGCATGAACCATCCTGTCACTATAAATTAACATTCTAATATAAAAGACACGTAACAGGAGGGTTACCCATTAGAGCTGGGTCTTCTCAGGAGACTCCAGTCCCTGGTCAACGACACAACTTCACATGTCTTCGCTAGAGCTCGAATTAATTCAGTCCAAGTCCCGGTCGATGACACTGATTCAAATGTTCTCGCCCAGGCTTGAACCTGGATCACCCGGTAGTAAGCGTTGTGTGGTAACCATTACACCAGCGCGGCTAAATTGAAATGAGTACTGCCGTAGTGGAGAAGGGATCGAACCCAAAATTCTGTGACTCAAATAATAATACTCCCCAAATTATAGAAACATAGTATCTCATACTCTCTAAATTATATTTCGACATTTCCTTCTCTGTTACTCTTCAGCATTCCGCACCATAGAGAAGCCCAGAAAGTACACAGCTCTCAAAAAGTTTAATTTGGCGTTTGTGCTGTACTGCAAGACTTCCAGATGTTGTTGAGACTAGCAAGGGCTGTTCTCGCATTATTCATTCTGATGTTAACGTTCTTGCTTGATCCGCCATCTGGTGTTACTATGCAGCCTAGGTATGTAAATGTGCCTCTCTGTTCTAGCTTCTGGTTCCTTATTGTTCTTGGCTCAGGATTGCCAACATTGAGTGTCATGACAACTGTCTTCTTCAGATTGATGTTCAGACCCACCTGCTGGCTATATTTATTCAATCTGTCGCAGATTTTAAAGATATAAGTAGGAAGATGTGTCTGAAGAACATAGACCTTTAGATACTAATGTTCACATAAATAAGCTAGTTTGAGTGAAAGAGTTAACAAGAGGGTACAGGTTGGTGTCAGTGGTTCTGTCACCTTCAGACTCTTAACTCTTGTATTTTTCTGGCGACGACTAACTCTTTCTTACTCAAAATCTTTTTAAAGAAGACGTAGTAGTAACAAATAATACAAACATGGTATGTTTTGCTGAACAGAACATAAAATCTACTAAGTCGAACTCAGATTGACTGTGATTTACAGAATGTATAGAATTACTTTAATTACAGTAGAAAATCAAATCAATGTTATCATGTAATTTGAAAAGAAATACTAGGAGATTAAAAACATGTTATGATATTACTTATTCAAGAATTAAGAATACTGTCAGTGTCTTTTTTGCAGATAAAAGAAAGTATATTTTCCTCATTCTTATGGTATTTCTGGAATAGTAAATTTTGACTTTGGCCTGATGTTTAGGAAAACTTATTTGCTTGGACTTCTCCTTGGCGTCAGAGTAGGCATGAATTTCCCACTGGATAATTTGCTTCACGGTGGGCTACTGTCCAATAGATAAATAGGCTTTTTGTTAACCTAGTTGTGAAGTTGAGTTAGTGATGATGATGAGCTTGTGATGAGGTGATACTGTTTAGGTGAGGTAGCTGCTCATATGTTTTAGACTTCTCAGGGTTGCTGACTTGAGATCACCACTTCAGGTTTTGAGAAGTAAGCACTAGGTCTCTTGTAGCATTGAGCAGCTAAACGGTTTTCTCTCAACAAATTACAGAAATTGAACTCCAGATATCAGTTTCTCCTTGCTGTACAACTGGCTAGGATTCAGCACTTGCTTGCTCAGGTTTTATCCGCCGCTTAGGAATTTCAATAGCTTTATACTCGAGTTTGTGTAGCTTGAGACCTCTCTTCTGTAATCGTGCGTTCTCTTCCAACGGTTATCAGCAAGTCATTTCTACACTCAGCGTGGAGACAAAACAAGTTCTTCGTTCCCACGCCCACTTATTTCCCGTCTCTGATTTAGAAAATTTATCGTGGCATCTTCAGTTGACCACTGAACAGGGAAAAACAATACTCTAGAAACAACTGTCTTTCGACTAAATGAATAAATCGTACGGAAGTCCCTAAAGACACATCTGTAGTAAAATCTGCGAGATAATCGCTCATTTCAGTAAGATTTTGGTCATATAATGATAATAAATAACCCCGCCCGATTGTGTCTGACTATGATCCTCTCACACGCCAGCATCGCGCTGAACTTTGTGCCATGGTAATGCTTAGAAACGATCCCGCCGTATAAACCTACTCGCTTTCCTTGTGACGTATATTTTTAACATTTTGCCCGATCTGATAGAGACTGCGGCAAGACTTATAATTAACGATCTTCCAGAAATGTGCCGCCAAGTTACTGTCTGAATTAACGTAATATTTTTACTTTAACGCCTGTAATAGTAGTAATCCTTACAAATTTTGGTAATGTAACACGAGACAACATAAATAATTAACGCCAATTCTAACACCCGCCGCGCAAAACCCCGCTTCGCTTGACACGTTGTGCCATGCATATATACACGCTGTGGGCAAAGCCAGCAGAGGCAAACACGCAGACAATTTTTTTATTTCCTCCTAGCGGTAGTATTTCTGACGTCACACAAACAAGTTAGTTATTTGAATAAAAATGCTAGAGAGAGATGAGGGTGGAAGATGGCCGAATTGTGTATAATTTTTATTTGACGATTGAAAGAGACAAAATTGAAAATCTAAACCATAATGAAACTGACCATAACAATCATATGGTAGTATAGCTTAGAGTCCCCTGAGCAAGAATGTGTTTTAAAAAATATGGTAGTCCAAGTATTAGCCAAGGTATTTAGAAAATACTAAATGTCTACGGACGCGTGACCAGACAGACTGTGGTTCCTGCTTGTTTTTTTCATAACGTTAGTGGGGACGCCATCCTAGAGAGAGGCATTGGAGTAAATTCAAATCCGTTTAGGTAAAAAGAGTATAGGAGGAAAGGGGAGCGGTAGGTAAATGTTAACCAAAACTAAACATCTTTTTGTATTGGCATAACTAACGCAGACTGACCAATCGACTACCAGACACAGAGTTTGTTTGGAATTATTTTTTGCTTTTCAAAAACTACATTTGAATTATAGTAGTCGCAAGCTTTTCATTGGCCAGTACTAACAGATATTAGCAAAAAGCTTTCAATGCTCATCGCCAGTTGACAAAAACTTTTTCTATCAAATACGCTGAGATCAGCTGTGTTAATATAATTTAAAAAAAAATAATTCGCAGTCTGGGCAGTGCAGAGGAAAACTGAGGCCATTTCTTTGCAAGTCAGCGTCATTTGTTTTATATTTCTTGAAATTGTGGTAAGAATGCTTTATGAATTAATATGTTTATTACAACTGCCAAAGTTAGATACTGCTATTGGGAAAAGTGAAGGACATGCCGGGAGCAGACATTGTTGAGTCTTCACATTGAACTGTATCTATCTGTGGTATATTGTCATGATTTTGTTTTAATATTATTGTATTAGAATATGTTAGTAAGCCTCCGTGTTCCATGAACACTGTTCAACATGCCTGGAGCGTTTATATTTAAAAAAAGAAGAGAAAATCATACAAAAGGAAATGTGGTTACCCCATAGGGACCTGAGGTGTGGTCACAGCAATGTGTGAGTCCTATAAAATTAGGGGCGAGTGCACTTGTATGCACGCGAGGCTGACCCCATACCAACATATGTAAATAATAATAATAAAAAGTGATCAGATATAAAAGGCCAGGGTGTCCTTTTATTTCAGAGGTTTCATTTCCTGTTACCAGCCGGTGACAGGAAACCTGATGAGTGAGTGTAACGCCAACAAGTCTCCTGTAAACTGTTTATGCTGTCAGCAGATAGCTGGAGGAGCTTGCGCGTGTTGAGAGATCTATATTTTCTGCAACTACATACTGAATTATCCTTCTACAAGGAATCCCAGGTGCTGTATTAGCATCTGGGAATATCTGACACTTCCATTATAATAAACTTTGGTATTTCCAATCATACCCAGGAAGTTTATGGGGCGTGATGAAACTACAGCCCCTCCTAACCAGTGACACACACTATTAGATAATAAAGTTGTAAGCTGTGAATACACCAACAGGACAGATAGAGTGACTTTATATTTATTGGACAAAGAGTCCACACATTTTAGTTGATCCTTTTTATGTAAACTATCTTTTCCTCATTTTCAAAGACCTGTCAAAAAGAGATGGCGGGACAGGCAGATTAAATTGTAAAAAAGAAAATATTCTATTTTAAAGAAAAAAACGTAACCACTGTTTTATTCCTTTTCTTATAGTAAATTAAAGTGTTTTGTGTTTATGTACCATCATTATCATTTCTCCCCTAGACATTAGGTACATCATACACCAGACACTAGAGCCAAAATAGTGACCGTGTGAGATCTAAGGAGGTAGCGTTAGGTTCCCTGCAAATACTTCATCATCATCTATTATAGTCAGGGGCCTACATGCGCTTGACCTCACACGGTTAACACAGACACAGACTTCTTTCTTTTAGGTATAACATCATAACCTCCCCAGCAAATTAAAACTTGCTACAATATCTTTTTAGTGCTTTTGTGAAGAAGATAGCATTTGGATCGTAGGGCAGGACTATTAGTGCAGACTAGAAAAACAGCTATAGGACAGAACGCAGGTGCAAATATTTCGTAGAGAAACGTGAAGAAAGAGGAAAGTAAGGATTTAGAAAATAATTTTGACGAAACCTTCGAACCACTCCGTGACAGTTACTAAACATATGGGAATTCAAACCTAAAAAAAAACCAAACACTGTTATGAGAAATTGGTATGAGAATGAGAAATTCCAGCATGCATGGCTAAAGAGGAAGCGGTTTAGAAAGTATGGGTCAAAGCACGTGGTCAAATCAGGAAACATGTCATATACATATTTCAACAGATGAAGGGGAAACAGGAAGGAAGGGAGTTTTAGCAATCAGCGATGGGGCATAGAGGTTGTGTATCACATAATGACAGCATTTTCAGTGTTGTAAACTTACATTTTTATACTTATATTTTGTTTGTAACGGTTGTAATTACCGCACAATTCAATGACAACAATACCTCGACTTTCGCGGCTTCGAGTTTCATCGCTTCTCTCTTTGGTCGGTTTTTAATTATAACCACGTTTCCAAATTTCGTCGCTTGCTTCGCTCTTTCGTCGCATTTCGTCACGACCGTTTCTTTCGACGTTTAGTCTTTGAAAGAAATCGATCAGTGTTCACTGTTTTTTTCTTTAAATTGGCCGCATTGAATCTCTTATATTTGTGATTAAACATATTAATACTACTTATTTTTGTGATTAAAATAACCAAACTATTCATAATATATTATTTTTGTGATTATATTGTAAACATTTCATATTTTTTTGTGTGATAAAAGTACAATGACAGTGTTCATATCGTGATTATAAGACACGTAAACAGTACAGCATTTTTTTTTAAATTTAGTACAGTATTCTATTTATTCTTTTGTTTATTTCTGTTTATTTTCTTAACTTTTTACAGTAAAAGAAATATAGAAAATGTGATAACACTGTACAAGGTGACTGAAAAGTCACTTCCTAATTTTAAATTGTTATTTCTGCACCACTGGCAAACACATTTATATGAAACAAAAACTAAATAAAGTGAATTACATGCAGTTACATTACATAAAGTAATGTACCACATTACCATTACTACTGAACTAGAGATAAGGTCTGACGTTATAGCGGGCAGCAAAGTTTGCTCCCTTGTTAAAGCCAAGTTATTAGTCATTTTAGATTTTTTTTCCTTGCAATAAAACAATACTGTTATGATATTTGTTTCATGTGTGGTATCGTCATGTTTTAGTCTACCCAGCTGTAAATGGGCACCTGACACTGATCTTGGGTTAGGGAAGGAAAACGGCAGCGAGGAAAGGAACTAGTCACTACCCACCTGTCAATGCTGGACCTAGTAAGTCAAGTCTCTAACACGGACCTAGTAAGTCAAGTCTCTAACACGGACCTAGTAAGTCAAGTCTCTAACACAGACCTAGTAAGTCAAGTCTCTAACACGGACCTAGTAAGTCAAGTCTCTAACACGGACCTAGTAAGTCAAGTCTCTAACACGTACCTAGTAAGTCAAGTCTCTAACACAGCTATCAGACCTAGTAAGTCAAGTCTCTAACACAGCTATCAGACCTAGTAAGTCAAGTCTCTAACACAGCTATCAGACCTAGTAAGTCAAGTCTCTAACACAGCTATCAGACCTAGTAACTCAAGTCTCTAACACAGCTATCAGACCTAGTAAGTCAAGTCTCTAACACAGCTATCAGACCTAGTAAGTCAAGTCTCTAACACAGCTATCAGACTACCTTTACCGTTTTTTAAATATACAAACGATTCAAGTGAGGGGTGGGGTCGGAGTGGTTAAGAGATATGGTGTCCGCCTCGATTTCTAAAGGTACCGGATTCGATTCCCAGTAGAGGGAATATAATATCGCGTAATTCTAAAGGTACTGGATTCGATTTCCAGTAGAGGGAATATAATATCGCGTAATTCTAAAGGTACCAGATTCGATTTCCAGTAGAGGGAATATAATATCGCGTAATTCTAAAGGTACCGGATTCGATTCCCAGTAGATGGAATATCATATCGCGTAATTCTAAAGGTACCGGATTCGATTCCCAGTAGAGGGAATATAATATCGCGTAATCAAAGAACTACATGCCATAATTACGAAACATATGGGGATGTATAAAGAACATCCAAACACTTGTAAGTTAAACTGATATGAGGAACTGAGGATGAGATATGATATGAGGAACTGAGGATGAGATATGATATGAGGTATGACGACACTCGGTATTCTATACGTACCAAGTTGGATTCTAGTAGAGGAGCTATAATTTATTGAATTTTCGTTGTTGTTCAGAACCGATGGTCTTAATGATTTCATACTCCTTCCTGATCTCCTGAATAGTCAGATCGGATTCCCAGCCTTCTCGGATAATGACTAAAACATAGGAGGTCCAGTTTGCAAGGTGCGCACGTAAAAAATCCCCCCGTGGTTGGAAATCGTTTGGAGTAGGCCATAAGGCCGCTGCCCTAGCAAACATTAAAACAAAATATAAACCGAAATCGGGGTCGGAGTGGCTCAGAAGTGTGGCGTCCGCCTCGTATTCAAGAGGTACCGGGTTCGAATCCCAGTTGAGGGATTATAATTTATGGAAATATTGTTGTCAGAACAAATGGTCCTAATTACGTCATACTCCCCCATGGTCACATGTGTAGTGAGATTGGATGCTAGCCTTCTCGGATAAGGGCGAAAAAATAGGATGTCCCGTGAGCAAGTAAACGCACGTTAAAAATCCCACGGCAGTTGGAAATCGTCAAGAGTCAGGCCGCTGCCGTGGCAAAATTTAAAAATTAAGAAACCTACCCACCACAAAAATATTTCTAGAATGTGCGATTCCTATACATTATATACACACATTGGGATTCTCACCGGTGCTACGGAGTTCGTGCACTGCGCTGAGATCCTCCTTATGTGATCTAAGGGAGGAGATCGGAGCACTGATGGCGTTGTCTGTGTGCCATGAAGATAGTCATTAAAAATCAAACCAATAAACGTAAATATTAAAACAGTGCTTGATTCATTTATACACACATTGAGATTCTCGCCGGTGCAATGGAGTTCATGCACTGTGCTAAGATCCATTTTATGTGATCTAAGGGAGGAAATCGGAGCACTGATGCAGCTGTCCGTGTGAAATGAAGATAGTCCTTCAAACCAAACTAAACCAAATCAAGTGAAGATACAAACATTTATTAATAAGTAAGGATGTTTCAACACTGTACGATTCCGATCTAGTGTACGTAATGTGGCCTGGTTTAATGCCAAATGATGTCTCTTTAAGATGTACGTCAGTCACTATTTCCCCAACTTCACTGGTATACATGTTGTCTGTTTTCAAGTTTTTGTGTACAGCTGTAGAAGTTGTTTCAAAATTGTATTCAAATGTCCATTTTTCTGTCTAAATTTTCGCCTGTAGTTTTCTTACTGCCAATGGTTTTAAGCTGTTAAAGTTTCTTTTTTCGTTTTTTTGGGGTTTTTTTTTTTGTTTCTAAATGATCCTACCAGCTTCGATGTTCTGTTCTCTTTACATACCTACGGGTAAAATAAAATACGTGAGTGGATGTGGGTATTCTTTGTGCGATCTGTTTTACAAATCAATATTTCCTTCAAAATTAGATTCTCACTTCTATCTCTCTATCTAAACTTCACTCCCTAGGTCTCTAACTGTCATTGTTTTTTTAACTCTTCTATTCTTTGTTTTTCTAATAATTGATTTATTATCGTCATCATCATCATTATCATCATTATATTTTGGTATACCGTATGTACCAAGGAACCACCTTGCCTCTGATCACGTGATAGGATGTTTACAGACAAGCACTCACGTGGTTTTGTTGTGGTTTTTGTAGCAATTAGTTTCAATTGATGAATTACCCCATGATCAGCCTCATTTTTGTGGTCATGTACGAAATGTCAGGCAAATACCATCAGCAACCAAGAACTATTTAATCAGAGTAACCAAGAGGACATGCACATCATCATAGCTGGCAGACGCTGGAGTTGGGTTAGCCACGTCCTCAGAAGGGACCTCGATGATATTACAAGAACAGCTATACTTTGAACCCCCGAAGGAAAGCGAAAGAGAGGCCGACCAAAAACAACTTGGCTGAGAACTGTGAAGGCTGAGATGTAAAAATGAACCAGAGTTAGGGTACTGTATGAAGGATGGCCGCCGACAGAACAAAGTGGAAGCAAGTTGCTGCTGCCCTTCAAAACGCCGCCAGGCGTGATGGCTACTGACTGCTTTGACAGTCGGCGGCTAAAGATCAAAGAAGAAGAAGGAGAAGTACGACACGTCAGCCCCCTTGCTCAGCTTCATTTTAGTGGGCGTGTACAACATGTAAGCCCCCATGCTGAGCTTCATTTTAGTGGGTGTGTACAAGATGTCAGCCCCATGATCAGTCACATATTAGTGGCCATGTACGACATGACAGCCCCATTTCAGTCACATTTTAGTGGCAGTGTTCGACACGTCAGCCTCTATGCTCAGCTTCATTTTAGTGGGCGTGTTCGACATGTCAGCCCCATGATCAGTCACATATTAGTGGCCATGTACGACATGACAGCCCCATGATCAGTCACATTTTAGTGGCAGTGTTTGACATGTCAGCCACACGATCAGTCACATATTAGTGGCCATGTACGATATGACAGCCCCTTGATCAGTCACATTTTAGTGGTAGTGTTTGACATGTCAGCCCCACGATCAGTCACATATTAGTGGCAGTGTTCGACATGTCATCCCCATGATCAGTCACCCTCCAGAAATATACCTAGCACTTGTGATAACTTGTCCCTTGAGGTTTTGTTTTCTACTGCCCTTGCATTACCAACAACCAGTTAATACTCAGATCTTGCGGCATCAGTCACATTTTAGTTGCAGTGTTTGACAAGTCATCCCAATGATCAGCCACATTTTAGTGGCAGTGTTTGACATGTCATTCGTTCAGCCTACCCGGTGGTCATCGTGAATTTTTTTAACCACTGCCTACCGCAAATCGCCAGTGCAGACGGGTAGTTGCCTTTGCCCACCCATTCTTCGGGGCAATATAGTCAGATCTATTTACGTCCTGTCATTTTAGAATATATCCTCACAGCCTTTAGCAGGATATATCTCAAGCCGGACGGGCTGCCACATTTGCAATGGAATCTTGTCGGCAACACTGTGAGACCCATTGACAGCCAGTAAACCGGGAGTAGATTGGAGTATATTGTAAAAATTCTTCACCTTGCCAGCAGTAGTCACCTACCTGAAGCTCAGGTCACCACTATCCAACAAATAGAAGCGCATCCCTTGGAGCCCTCGTATATATCTATTCGTTTGGCCAGCAGTGATCAGTATTGCTCAGATATCTTGATTTACAGTGGATGCAGTTATTCGCACAAGTGTTGTCTCTTTCACCTGCGCCCTGGAAAGTAGGTGTGCGCTTGAATTTAATTAACAGCTGTTCCCCGGGGAGCCTATCTCCACATCAATTGGATATAATATTAGGAGGACCAGAGTTGATTGCCTTAGCGGAGGATTACCATAGAAAACAAAAGATGGGAGGAAATGTGTTAGGTTTTTCCTATTTGCGGATTACTTACATACCATGAATATTTTGCTCAAGACTGAAGAGGCTGTTTTCATCACTGAAGACAGGGAGCCCCCTTTAAGCTAGATAGCCTGAGTAGTGAGAAAGTACCTGGGTGTTGGGGTGGGTGTGAGACGGAGACATTTGCTAGTGTGATTAATCAAAGTGTTGTGTTATTTTTTTCGGTGATTGTGATTCATGCATTCAGAGATCAAAAAGGTATTTTCTTATTTTTCTGTGAAACATGTTGATTTTTTCGTTAAATAAACATATTTATACGTGCTCTGTGGTCAGAATCTCTTCTCTTGTAACTGTCACTTGATGTTGTGCTGTGTGTCCTTTAGATTATTCTATTTAGCATTAGGAGGACGGGTGAGAGATTGATATATTAAACAGGGTCGCAGATTGTGGAGGAGTAGGCCTTTAGAGATCAGTATATGTCTCACTACTTTTCGTAAGTCATATCTCTCCACATAATTTCATTAATGGCTCTATCTTCCTATGTCACATTACACATTCATATTCTGTCTACACTCAGACATTTTCTATTTTCCGTAATCGTGACAGGAAACAATGTTAAGATTAAAGAAATAATAAATATCGGTAATAGTATTGTGTAGCAACTGAACGTTTTCTTAAAGTGCTACAATACAAGAATTAGATTAAGCATATACGGTTTGTAAAATAAGTTGCGTCATTCGTCTTATTTAACTTAAATGTGTTTACGAAAAAAAAACATTTCCTGCCAAAATAAATCATTCAAGTAGGGGGAGGGGGGAACAACCACAATTGACCATGTACTTGATTAGAGCAATATTATGTAGAACACAATTGTTGTTTTCACAACCGACACAAGTTGGCAGAACAGAAAGTTTATGTACAACTTAATTGTTGTTTTCACAACCGACACAAGTTGACAGCACATAAAGTTTATAAACAACAAAATTGTTGTTTTCACAACAGACACAAGTTGACAGAACAGAAAGTTTATATACAATTAAAATTGTTGTTTTTACAACCGACACAAGTTGACACAACAGAAAGTTTATTTACAACAAAATTGTTGTTTTCACAACCGATACAAGTTGACACAACAGAAAGTTTATGTACAACAAAATTGTTGTTTTCAAAACCGACACAAGTTGACAGAACAGAAAGTTTATATATAACAAAATTGTAGTTTTCACAACCGATACAAGTTGACACACAAGAAAGTTTATATACAACAAAATTGTTGTTTTCACAACCGACACAAGTTCACACAATAGAAAGTTTATATACAACAACAGTTTTGTTTTCACAACCGTCACAATTTGACACAATAGAAAGTTTACATACAATAAAATTGTTGTTTTCACAACCGACACAAGTTGACACAACAGAAAGTTTATAAACAACAACATTGTTGTTTTCACAACCGTGACAAGTTGACACAACAGAAAGTTTATATATAACAACATTGTTGTTTTCACAACCAACACAAGTTGACAGAACATAAAGTTTATATACAACAACATTGTTACAACGTGAAAGATTAGTAGAGACGACAGAAAGTTTAAGAACAATTAGAATTTAAAATCAGAAATACATTTTACAGCGTGAAAGATTAATAAAAAAGTCAAAGTTTAACAACAAGTAGAATGTCAAATGAGAGATAAATATTACAACGTGAAAGATTAATAGAAAAGACAACAAGTTTAACTTCAAGTAGAATGTCAAATGAGAGATAAATATTACAACAAGAAAGATTAACAGAGAAGGCAGAAAGTTTAACTTCAAGTAGAATGTCAAATAAGAGATCAATGTTACAAGGTGAAAGATTAATAGAAATGACAGCAACTTTAATATCTAGAGGGGCGTCAAAAAAGAGATAAACATTAAAGCTTGAAAGATGAATAGAAAATACAGAAAATTTGACATCAAGTAGAATTTTAAGTGAGAAATCAATAGTAAAACGTGACAGATTAATGGAGAAGACAGAAAGTTTAACAACAGGGAGAATGTGAAAAGACATATAACTATTACAACGTGAAAGGTTAATAGAGAAGACACAAAGTTTAACAATACGTAGAATGTCAAGTGAGAGGTAAATGATACATCGTGAACGATTAATAAAGAAGACAGAAAGTTTAACATGTAGAATGTCAAGTGAGAGATAAATATTACAACGCTAAAGATTAAGAAATGTCAAGTGAGAGCTAAATGATACATCGTGAAATATTAATAAAGAAGACATAAAGTATAACAACTTGTAGAATGTCAAGTGAAAGATAAATATTACAACGTGAAAGATTAACAAAGAAGGCAAAAAGTTTAACAACAAGTAGAATGTCACGTGAGAGATAAATATAACAATGTGAAAGATTAATGGAGAAGACTGAAAGTTTTACAAGTAGAATGTCAACTAAGAGATAAAAATTACAACGTGAAAGATTAACAGATAAGGCAGACAGTTTAACAACAAGTAGAATGTCAAGTGAGAGATAAATATAACAATGTAAAAGATTAATGGAGAAGACAGAAAGTTTAACAAGTAGAATGTTAAGTGAGAGGTAAATATTACAACGTGAAAGATTAACAGAGAAGGCAGAAAGTTTAACAACAAGTAGAATGTTTAGTGAGAAATAAAAATAACAATGTGAAAAAATAATGAAACAGACAGAAAGTTTAACAAGTAGAATGTCAAGTGAGAGATAAATATTACAAGGTGACAGATTAATAGAAAAGACAGAGAGATTACCTTAAGTAGAATGTCAAGTGAGATGTAAATATACAACATGACAGAACAATTCTACTTGTATTTGCTGGGCTTTTTCTTGACACAAAGTAATAATATGACGACTGCTGCCTCATGCATGACGTACAGGGCCACAAAAATGTGGCTGATCATTGGGATGACATGTCGAACACTGCCACTAAAATGTGGCTGATCACGGGGATGACATGTCGAACACTGCCATTAAAATGTGACTGATCATGGGAATGACATGTCGAACACTGCCACTAATACATGACTGATCGTGGGGCTGACATGTCGTACATGGCCACTAAAATGTGGCTGATCATGGGGATGACATGTCGAACACTACCACTAAAATGTGACTGATCAAGGGGCTGTCATGTTGCACATGGCCACTAATATGTGACTGATCGTGTGGTTGACATGTCGTACATGGCCACTAAAATGTGGCTGATCATGGGGATTACATGTCGAACACTGCCATTAAAATGTGGCTGATCATTGGGATGACTTGTCAAACACTGCAACTAAAATGTGACTGATGTCACAAGATCTGAGTATTAACTGGTTGTTGGTAATGCAAGGGCAGTAGGAAACAAAACCTCATGGGACACGTTATCACAAGTGCTAGGTATATTTCTGGAGGGTTGCTTAGTGCCCAACGCGAGAGCACAATACAGGTTGATCAAGCTCTGAAAATACACAAATAAGTCAAAATAACGTTAATCACTGCACAACAATCTCTAACGTTTACAAACAAATCCCAATTCATTCCATGTTGCTCTCACTAGATCAAAACACTCCACACCTCTTCCCCCCCCTTTTTTTTCCCTGATTCCTAAATATTCGCACAGTTAAACTCAGCTATGCATGAATCGCTCTCCAAGATTGCTACGCGACGCCTAAAGGCTACACATATTCATCCCCACTCGAGCCTCCAACCCATTGTTGTAACAGGCAAAACCCACACCTTAGGCAATACATGTAAATTATAACCTGCGAAACATACCGAAATGCGACTAACATGCTTGCCCGCGAGGTATTTACCAACATTAGAATTGAGGCTGGGGAAATTACAAAATGGCTGTGCACTCAAACCCAATATATATCATGTAGTAAACATATGTACATAATTATTTACACACATGTCCACATAAATCATTTTGCTCGAATAAAATATACATTAGCTCACACTTCTCTCTCACGAAAAAATTCCCCCTTGGCGTTAACTCGTAGCGGACTTTAAATTGGTATCGTGCTTAATAAAATTCAGAACTCCCGGTCACATAACAATTACTTTGCTTTAAGAAATATACAAAGATGAAATAACATAACACTGGATCTCGGGTCTATATGATTAAGCTAAAAAAAATGCACGAAATAAACAAAATAAATGTGCTTACCAAATTTAAGAATCAGATTCCACACAGCTACTGTTATATGCTCTCAACTGTTAAACACTTTGTGATAGGCAGCAAGGAAACATCTAGAGACAATTGATAAAGAATGATAGGGTTTAAATAGTAAGAAAAGGCTGCAGGTGTCCTGTAGTGTTTCTTCCAGCCCGCTCGAGATGAAACAAAACAGACTTAAGACACGGGGAACACTTTCCAGGCACGCCTTACGAAACGGAGGCAACGATGTAATATTAGCACGCTTTTGCGTTCTACTCACGTCCTGAATTCAAGATGAAAAACCGAGAACGGCATAAAATAAAAGGCAGAGAATTTTCGCCCGTGCTCAGGGGTACTCTGCATTCAAAGAGATGAAATTTGCCGCTCTCCAAGAATCGCTAAATAAAATACTTTTGGCAAAAATGAGCTATTTGCGCGTGCAAAGTGGTGGACTTATCCTTGCCTTTTCGAGATTGACGGGCATAAAGACAGAACAGAGCTATTAAGAGCAATAAGACAGCACAGTGGGCGTACACAAGAAATAGAAAGAAACCAGGGCAGATCACTCAGACTAAAGTGTCAGACATGTCCAATCAAATCATGACATTTCCCTTGTCAGCAAAAATTGTTTCCCATTGACAATGAAGTGAGGAAGTGTATTTAAATGTCTCTTTGTCTGAGAATATCGTCTGTGACCTGAGATGTTCGAGAAAGTCAGATCAGAAGACAAGATACGATTTACTGAGAAAAGTAATGAATCTACATATGGTATATAGAAGCAAATCAAGGATAATAATTTTAAAATGAGTGACCTTTTTTGTTATTAATTTTATTTGGTTGGTTTTACAGAACAGTAGTACAAATACTTTGGACATCTAAAGGAATGAACAATGATATCGCTATGAAGGCCAGTGGGCAGGGCAATAATGCGAACGCATAATAGGGAAGAGATGCTTGACAGTTCAATAGGTTAAAAAAAAAACGAATATTGCGGATGTTTTTTTTTTTTGGTAATCATGGTGACCACATGTTTTTTTTTTAACAAAATAAACTGTAGAATTAGGTTCTGTAATGGTATTGATGTTATTAAGTGTGGTTGCTATGTTACCTAGTGTACTGAATGAGGTCAACTGTGAAGGTCCCTGAAGATAAAGTTTATGTGAGTTTTACAGGATACCTTTCTGCTACCACCTATGACCTCAAACAGACTTATTCTGCTATTATGTATGTTAGCTACGTTCAATGTCTAGGGTACTGAAATGTGGTGTGCAGGTAATTAAGTACACAGACACACACACATAAACACTAGGTCTAATACTAAGCTCTATGATCAAGTAAATTAACACTGTGTTGAAATTTAAAATTTAAAATTTGTTTTTTTTTAATTTATTTAGTCCTGAGCCAAGTTTTCTTATGGTCAGGACGTATGAATCAAGATGAATTTATATCAATCAAAGAGCATATAATTGAATGATCACATGAAAAAATTTGTACATAGATATATAAGTGAAATTTGCTAATATGGATACTAACTACAGAGTCTTTGGGAAAACTAGTACTGGATGACGGGTCGTGGTGGTATCATCATATCCAGTCCTTGTTATTAATGTTCATTGGTTTTTTAACAGGGTAACTGGTGACAAAGTTTGTTGTATACAGTGGTTTTTAAATTTAATTAGGGATGTTGATGAATCCGCAGCAGGCCAGGTCTTCAATACTTAACTGGCCTGTGTCAATGTAGTCAAAATGTTCACTTGGCCCACTCCTCACAGTTGCTGAGGTAAAATGATAGGCTACTCCTCACAGTTGCTGAGGTAAACTAATAGGCTTCTACGTAATCCACCGTTGGATTTCTTCAGAGCATCTGGCACTAGCCCAGTGCCAGACAAAGAAACTCTGAAACCACAAAATTAGGCTACGTCATAGCATACTATCTACTCCACCAGGTTTACTAATCATAAAACATAAATTAACAAGACAAGATCAGATCTCTCTGACCAACCCAGCACCTCTCATCCAGGCTGTCATCAAGTAGCACCAGTTTCCCATTCCTCTATGACTGCATTGCATCTGAAATATGTTCATTAGTCTCTTTTTCCATCTAATAAGGTGGGTGATATGTTCCCACAGACCTCCTGAAATAAAGATCTGTATTCTACATTCTTGGATATGTTTTCCCATATTATTCATTCGCCTCTAGGCCCTGGACTGTCGCTGGGGACCTAGAATAAGTACTCACTGTAACTGTCTTTTTCTCTTGTTGAGTTGATCACTGGCCCAAGACAGTATACATGTTGTTAGGTGTGTAGTGCTGGCGTATGATGAACTGAGTGTGGGTGCGAATGAAGGCACGAATGTGTTTAGACTCGTATCTGTTGTATCATGCAACCCATACACTCACATGCAGTAGTCAAAGATGCTTGGACACTGCTGGCACATTTCAAAACATTTATTGACGACAACACACATAGCATCAACAGGAACAGTCAGTGTAAACAAGGTCATGCTGACCGGACATCGTTAGGTATACATCAGGCATTCAAAAGGCTGGTAAACATTTGAATATTCGGGCATGGTCAATACGATGTTCTTCAATAATGACAGTTCGTAGCGCCGCCCTGGTATCTCTGACTAAACGCGTCAGATACCTTAATCACTTTGACATACATGTACAACTTGGCATTCCCCGCCAATTGCACATTATCAGGCTGTAATATATTAGCCTTAACATAGGCCTCATTATGACGTCATCTGTGTACTTCTTCTAAGCAGGTTAACATCAACCCTGCAGTAATGCTTATGTAGACATAAATATACCGCCAATCTGCAGTTCCCACAATATAACTTCGTGGCTGAGCTTCGGTTCGTTTAAAGATAAATAGTCTTACATAGCTATCTTGAGCATAATGTATAAGTTCTGTAATGTAGAATCGGTGAGCTGTAGTTCACAGTCTTGGTAACCTTAAACATGTTCTGCCACCGAATGCATAATAATGTAGAAAAGGTCGGTGTTACCTTGCACATAATCCTCAGAACATAATAACGAACTCTGTCGTCATTCCGACGTACAGAGAATCACTGGGGAGAACTGCCAACGCAGTCACTTCGAAGATTTTCCCCGAAAAACACAATGGACGTTCGTCCTCCGAAGCCAGCTTACATCCCGGCCTTACGGATATAACTCCCCTTGGTGCTTAAAAAACCTGCGCATGGACCCACACCCGAACTGTCTACTTTTGATCCTAAAGGTCAAACACAATGAATGAACAAACAAGGGAAGGCAACCCCTAATCAACCTGACATCGCAAGGTAAAGACACAATTATTTTTATGATAAAAACATAAGCAAATAACTTGACAGATGACTCCGTCGAAAATGACAGCAACACTCACTTGTCGTAATCATTTTTCATTATATGGCAGTATCAATCACTCAATGTCCGAACATTCCAGGTGCCAAATCTGGAAGTTCTCCTAGAAGAAAGAAGGTTAGTCAGCAACACAGATTCCTTTCGGCTTTCTCTGTATTGCATCATACGCCTCCCCGCGAGAGGACCTTCCCCTGTCTTGGATGGCTGTGTTTTATTTTCTTTATTTGACTTGTCCATATTTGTTGAAGTTTTTTGTGGTTTAAATTTTTTTTACAGGATGGGGTAACCGGCCCCATGCCCAACCCTCCATAGTCGCCTTCTACGACATGCTTGGCAGGGGACAGTGTTACTATTCTTTGCTCCCCTTTCGGGCCCCGGTAACACACGGACATTGAACGAACAAGGGAAAGTGGCACAAGTAGCAGCAGAAATGAGGGAATACAAATGGTATCAAAAGAGACAAGAGAAAGTATATTGAGGAGTTGGCAAGAGAGGCAGAAGATGCTGCAGCCAAAGGAAATATGAGAGAAATGTATAGCAGCATAAAGAAGCTAACAGGGAAATACAAGCAAACAAGTTGCCTCATAAAAGATAAGAATGGGAAACTGCTCAGCAATATACAAGAGCAAATGAAGAGGTGGACGGAATATTTTGGGGACCTTCTCAATAGACCAGCTCCACAAAACCCGCCGGACATCCAGCCAGCAGAAGAAGAGCTACAAATTAACGGTGAAAGACCAACGAAGGAAGAAATAAAGAAAGCCATAAAGCTTCTAAGAGATGGAAAAGCGTCTGGACCTGATGGCATTCCAGCAGAGGCCATCAAAGCAGATATCGACACGGCTACAGAGATGTTATATAAATTACTTGGTAAAGTCTGGGAAAAAGAAGAGATACCAGCAGAATGGAAGGAAGGATATCTGGTTAAGTTGCCTAAGAAGGGAAATCTACAAGAGTGCACAAATTATAGAGGAATAATGTTACTGTCAGTGCCAGGAAAGGTATTGAACAGGATTATCCTTGAGAGATTAAAGGAGTCCATAGACAAGAAATTGAGAGATGAACAAGCAGGTTTTCGACAAAACAGATCATGTACAGACCAGATAGCCACTTTGAGAATAATAGTTGAACAAAGTCTGGAATGGAATTCACCACTATACATCGGATTTGTGGACTACGAAAAAGCATTTGACAGTGTGGACAGAGAATCACTTTGGAAATTGATGAGGCACTATGGAGTTCCCCTGAAGATCATTAATTTAATAAAGAAAACCTATGAAGACATGACGTGCAGAGTTCTTCATGAAGGACAGCTTACAGAACCATTTGGGATAAGAACAGGAGTGCGACAGGGATGCCTCTTGTCTCCATTTCTTTTCTTGCTGGCAATAGATTGGGTTATGAGATCATCGACAACACACAACAGAAATGGAATCCAGTGGACTCTGACTAAGCAGTTGGATGATCTGGATTTTGCTGATGACTTGGCTCTCCTGTCCCATAACCGTAATCAGATGCAGGACAAATTGAAAACACTCGATGAGAGGTCACAGCAATTGGGTCTGAAAATACACAGGGAAAAGACAAAAAATAATGCGAATAAATGCAGGTAATGAAAACAGGGTTGAACTTGAAGAAACACCAATACAAGATGTAGAATCATACACATATCTTGGCAGTAATATAGACAAAGTTGGAGGGACAGACAGCGATATCAAAATAAGAATACAAAAGGCAAGAGGAGCTTTCATTGCATTGGGAAATATATGGAGATCAAGAGAAATAGGATCCAACACTAAAATAAGAATCTTCAACTCAAATGTGAAGTCAGTCCTATTGTATGGCTCGGAGACATGGAGAACAACAAAGACAACAACCAAAAAGCTACAGACTTTCATAAATGGGTGCTTGCGTAGAATAGAGGGATTAAAATGGTATGACAAGGTCACCAATGTGGAACTGATGACAAGAACTGGACAAGTGCCAGTGGAACAAGAGATGAGAAGAAGACGATGGCGATGGATAGGACACACACTGAGGAAACCTGTTGATAGCATTACAAGGCAGTCCTTGTTCTGGAACCCCCAGGGCAAGAGAGGCAGAGGAAGACCAAGAAGTACGTGGAGAAGAGAGTTGGAAACAGAGGTGAAAATGATGAGGAGAACATGGAAAGAACTTGAGATGATGGCACGTGACAGGAGGACTTGGCATGTGTTTGTTGAAGGCCTATGCTCCTTTGGGAGTGGAGGGTTATGAATGAATGAATGAATCAATCACTCAGAATTGTTAAATAACAAGGTTAATAATTTTTTCCCTTACCACAATTCAAAATGAAAACACACAGATACGTTGTACTAGCACAAACTCAGCTGAGCTGCTGGCTATACTATGGCGTCCCACTTGAAATATCATATATCTTTACTGGGCGTCACAGTTCTAAGCATCAACGATCTGTTGCTGTGGACAGTCTTCAAGAAATGGCACTTGCCGGCTAATTTTTGTCAACAATATTACTCGTTCGTCCAATTAGAGTACTTCCCCTCTACAGTTTAAATATTTAAACCTAAATGTCTAATTTGAGTCTAGTTTCGGTCTAGTGTGAAATGTACTTCTGTCGGTCTGTCCGTCTGAACTTGGGTTTTCCCAAAATTACACTTGGTTTTGGACCAAACTACAAAAAAAAAAACTACACAAATTTTGTCTCACTTACGTATAAGATTTCAATGCTAAGTTATTTTTAGCTTCTACCCTCCTTGTCTGCCCCTTGTCCACATGTAATTTGTTTTTCTGCGTTAATCTCAAGGACGTGTCAAAAGTAACTTTAGTGAGAAGTATGCATAAATAACTGTCTGCTCGTCTGTATTGAACAATACAGTCATTCGTCAATATCTTCCGTGTTATCTGTCCGTCTTTGTAATTAAAAGTATATTATTTCTCAGGCAAAGATGGACTATCAAACTAGCTAATTTTTATTCTCCTAAACTTATTATTAAGAAAATACATAATTTTTTCCCTGTTAGTCTTGAAATTTGTTTTTACTACACGTTCACGGCGTTTGCCGCTATATTCAAATTAAAACGACTAATTACCGTAAAACGTCCAAGATACGTCTGTTTCTGACAAGAGCTAAGGTCGTTTTTCGTGTTCAATTTCTTACATTGTGTCAACTAGTGGCGTAATTTTTTTTTTAAACTACAAATGTCGTCTTCTAGGCTTTAGATTCAAACACGTGTGCAGACCGCATCATTTTTTCCTGTTATCTCCGTTTCTACCCCGTCTAAACGGAGAGGCCGTTAGTCTTCATGTTATAACTAGTTGGTTTTCAATGACACTAGAAAACGATGGCGTGGGCGAAGAAGTAGCAGCGTATCTTATCCAAATTTTATCCCTACATTTCATTTTAACTGTTATCTTTATAAATGGAGGAATTTTAGCGTTGCATCACTGTATTTTCCCCACAGGTTCATGGACATACACTGTGTCCTTTGAGTATATAAAATGTGTGAAAATATTATTAGAACAAAAGTTAGTTTTCACTGTAGTACATGACCTTAAGATGTCCTTTTATGTAGAAATCTGCATCTCACTTCTTTATACGTTTTCTTTGTTAAGTTATTGATGTTCAGTGGGACTACATAATGCCTCATCAATTTCCATGGGATTCTGTCAAATGCGTTTTTATAGTTCATAAATCCAGTGTAAGGAGCTAAGTTCCATTCTAGTATTTGTTCAGCTCCTGAAAGGGGAGTAACAAATAGTAACACTGTCACCTACCATCAACTTGTAAAAAAGCGAATGAGAAGGGTTAGATGTGGGTTTGTTACTCAATTCTGTAAAAATTGTAAACCACAAAAATATTGGTTTGGTTTGGTTTTATGGATTATCTTTATTGCACACGGAAAACTCCATCAGTGCTCCGATCTCCTGCATAAGATCACACTGGGATCTCAGCACAGTGTACGAACTCTATAGCACCGACGAGAATTCCAATGTGTATATATGGGAACCACACATTTTATAAATATTTTTGTGGTGGGTAGGTTTCTATTTTTTTTAAATTTTGCCAGGGCAAATTTTGCCTGATAGGCCTACTCTTTACGATTTAAAACTGCTGTTTGATTTTTAACGCGTGCAACATGCACACGAGACCTACTGTGTTTTCGCCCTTATCCGAGAAGGCTTGGCATCCAATCTCACTACCCAGGAGACCAGAGGCGAGTATGCTATTATTAGGACAACGGGTTCTAAAAAATAAATTCCACAAATGACATTCCCTCAACTGGGATTTGAACCTGGTGCCTCAGAAATTCGAGGCGGACACAATAACTTGTAGCCACTCCGACCCCCACAAAAATATTAATATATAAAACTTGATTGATAAATGATGACAAAGAACCCCTGTGTTGATGACGACTACGCTAATTAGCTTGACTTTTACTAGTCTCTAGATTTGAAATTCTAAGCAGCCACAGTGTTGTCTGTATCCCTTCTTTTATTTGTTTCTCGTCATCAAAGCTCTTGAATATGTTTCTACAAAACTGACCAATAGTTAGTCGTTACAGTACCGATCTAAGCTCGTTTAGAAGCAGTAGTAAAAGATGTCGCACCAGTAATAATTAATTTCATTTCGACTGTTTTTTTTTTATTTTTAACAGCACTGAATTATTGTGTTTGTTTGAATAAGATAACATTATCTGTTTCGCTAGTTCTTCTTCTTCTTCCTCGTTCGCCTTCAGACTTCCACATTTATGACTCTAATAAAGGCAGCAGTCAACTCAAGGTTCCCGACATCTCCAAACAGTTTTTCGTTGACAGAAGTAGGTTGTTGCCATATGCTACCCCGTTCATTACTGTAGGTTGGGCAGTACTGCAGCAGGTGTTCGACTGTCATCGGGCTGGTACCGCAGGTGCAGAGATCTGTTGCACCAATTTTGTATTTGTGGTACAGATGGTATCTCAATCTGTTGTGCCCAGTGCGCAGTCGAAAAATGATGACCTGTTCTTTTCTGGATAGTTGATGATATGCGTCATTTTTCAAATGTCCCGGGTGCTCTCTTTCCCATTTGGACTTGAATGTAGCCTTTATAGTGGTCTTTGCCGTTGCGTAAGTTGTCTCTATATCATTTTGCTGTAAGGCACCTCCTTCTTTAGCAAGTCTATCTGCCTCTTCATTTCCTGGTATGTTGCAATGGGCTGGTATCCACTGGATAGTGCACTTCTTGAAGCATTCGGCCAGTCTTTCAAGGGAGATTATCAGATCTTTCAATCCTTTAGTTTGGTGGCTCTTCAGCGCTGATATTATTGAGAGGGCATCTGAAAAGATTACTATCTGTTTTTCTGCCTGTGCTTTGCATTCAATAAGAGTTTCAGCTGCCTGTTTCAGGGCTTCTGCTTCAGCACAGAAGTTGTTGCAGTATTTTCCAGTGGCAATTGCCATAGAGTGAATTCTATTCTTTAATTTTATGAGGATGCCGGCACCCCCATTTTCAACTGCATTTGTTGCCGAACCATCAGTATATGCATGTGTCCAAAGCTTCGCTGGAAATCTTTGGTCAATATACTTGGTTGCTATACACTTTCTTTGTGTTTCTGTCTGTGTTCCCTTACCTTCAATGCCTGGAATATCAGATTTTAACTCAGGAAAGCATCTTATTTTCCACAGTGGGATAGTTGAGCTTGTTGGGATTTTCTTTGCAACTGAGCTAGCTAGTATGGTATTATTGTTAATTTTTTCTTTTGCTTGGGCGACAAAGTTAGTTCGCTTGAGCCTGCCTCTTCCTAGCCTATTCATTCTTTGGTACATGGGGTGTCCTTCGAGCCTCTTAAATTTTTCAGCTTGTTTTAAGACTCTGCTGTCACGTCTATCCTCCATTGACTGTAGCCCTGTGATGTTTTCCATATGGTTGATTTGTGTAGACTTTAGGGCCCCTGTTATAATACGTGCTGCTTGGTTTTGGAGTCTGTTTACTCTGTCAAAATTTGACTTTGCTGCCGTCGACCAAGCTGTGATGCCATATTCCATAGCAGGTCTGACTCTGCCTGTGTACAGCTTTTTGAGGATATTCTCATCAGCACCCCATGTGGTACCTGCTAACTTTTTCATGATGGCCATGCGAAGTTTTGCCCTTAGCTGTATTTTGTTAATCTGTGATTTCCATGTCATTCGGCGGTCTAGTGTGATTCCTAAGTATGTTGGTGTTTCATCTCCTCGTACTGCCTGTCCATTTAATTGCAGCTTTGCTTGCTGTGGTTTATTTGACAAGGTAAAAATAGTGTGTGTAGTTTTTTGTTCATTTATTTTGAGCACCCACTTTTTGGACCAACTTTCAAGGGCTAGCAGTGAATCCTGCATGCGCACTCTTGCTGTGGAGATGTATTGTTCTGAAGTCCACATGGCCAGGTCATCAGCGTAGAGGGAGTTGTGGACATTCTTGTGGATGTTTTCTGTTATATCATTTATATATATGAGGAAGAGTGTTGGGGAAAGGACCCCACCCTGTGGAACTCCATGTTCCATTGTAGTCTTTTTGCTTAACTGCCCGTGCACCTGCACTCTAGCTGTTCTGTTTGTTAGATAGTTGCTGATCCAGTTATACATTCTTCCACAGACTCCATATTTAAGCATTTTAACTCTTAGCCCATCTTTCCAAACTTTATCAAATGCTTTCTCCATATCTACCCAGACTGCTAAAGTGTGCTTTCTTTCTTGGAAAGCATCTTCGATTTCCTGTGCAATGTAGGTGACTTGGTCCTCTGTAGACCTATGTTGCCTGAAGCCTGCCTGTTGGTGCAGTAAAATTTGTTTTTCTTCGAGGTGCCAGCTTAATCTGGTATTGATCATTCTCTCCATAAGCTTTCCCGTGCAGCTTAGAAGGCTGATGGGTCTGTAGCTGTTGGGGTCCATTCGGTCTTTGTCCTTTTTGGGGATTGGAACTAGTATTGCTTCTTTCCAGGCTTGTGGTACTATTCCACGCTTCCAGCTATAGTTCATAATCTTGAGGAGTACTTTCTTGGCTTTAGGCCCTAGCTCTTTAAGCATGTCATTTGTTACCCTGTCTTTTCCAGGTGACTTTCTTTGCTTAATTGATACGATGGCTGCCTTTTGTAGGCGATGTTTGCCTCAACTGTTTTGACCTGTTCTGCTACATCTCTGGCCTCTGTTACCTGTTCTTCCAGTTCATTGAGTTCTTCTGTCCAGTACGGCTTATAATCTTTCCTCGCCCCTCTTGGTATTGATTCCAGGGCAGCTTTCAGAACTGCTTTGTTAAATCCGTCAACTATTTCTCCAATTCTTTTGTTTTGGGTGTTTATGGAACCACAGTATTCATCAGTCAGTGCTGAGAACTTGTTCCAGTTGGCCTTTTTGTAGTTCCAGCGGGGTAATGGTTTATGGAGGTGGAGTGTATGTTCCATATTGATCATTAATTTGATCGGTTTGTGGTCACTGCCCGCCAATTGGTTGAGCACAAAGCGTTCGATCTTATGGTTGATGTCTCCTGTTGAGAAGGCAAGGTCGGGTGTCGAGGTCGATTGCCATCTTCTTGAGTAGAAGCTGGGTGTATCATCTGCTCTATTGATGAGTTGTAGATTTGAGTCAATCTCCCAGTCCTCTACCTCAATGCCACGGGTATCAGCCTTTGTGTAACCCCACCTTTCTGAATGGCTGTTGAAATCACCAACAACTAGGCAGTTGGTGCGCCTAATCTCCATTGTGGCTAATGAAAGATCTTTATCTGGGGGGGCATATAAGAAATATTCGGCAAGTTTACACCGTAAACACTTACATACATTTTCACTAATGCTATTTATTATAATAAGTTATCCAGTTTAAAATGAACGCTATTTAACGCATTCTTTTTTAACACATGTGCAACAAACATGTAGATTGACTGACATTACACTCATTTTCTACTTTTTCTATACAACCAAAAGTTGACATCGCAATGTTTGTCCCCGCATAACACCGATAAATATGTTTTGTTTACTTTTAGGGGACATAATTTGTTTTTCAAGGGAAACAACGCACTTGCTAAATGTAATTGTAACATTTAACATTTACTTTTGTGTTTTATACATTGTTTTAATTTATTTATTTAGAAATAAGTAAAACAAATTGTTTCCTTTTATATACTAGTATTATGTAAAAGGATCTTTTAAAGTTTTTATAATTTTGTGTATGTAAATCTGTTAAACGTAACTAAACGTACACTGGATTCTAGTTTTGGCAAAGTATTATATATAATTGAATAAATCTTTTACTTTACCAAGGATGTATTTAACTTACTTGTATTTTTGACCGGCATAAACTGCCGCCTAAACTAATTTGGTAAACATATTTTCTATGTCTCAGAAAGATACCTTGTTTGACCTAACTGTGGAGGTGAAAAAAATATCAATAGGACGAATTAACAAATAAAAGTAATTAGATTAAAAATAGAAAGCGAGTCTCTCTCGGTGAAAGAAGGAGATCTTGGAGAGTTCTGCAGAGATATTTAAATATCCAGCGCAACAACTCTCCTTACTAGCACATTACAGACATGTTCCCCGAGATAACCAAATATAAATTGCAACACATGAAACACTGACATACTTTTTTTTCAAAGCTTAAAACTGGTTTGTAAATTAATTATTCTTTTAACATACTCTGAAACCAAATATCAGGTTGAGAAGTGAACACCTAGTTTATAACCCATCACTCCTATAGTACTATTACCACGATGTTGAACTACACTTCTAGTGTTATAGTACTTCTACTAGTACACTTAACTTAGTGACTGGACTTAGTTTCTGAGTGATGGAACTGGCTTGTCTACTGGGTCAGGATAACCCGATACTGTTGCCCATGTCTGACACTTCCAACTTTGATGTGTTACTGAAAGCTGAGACTGTGGGTTTCTGAGATGGCCAGAGTTACCTCCTCGGTTGAGTCTGTCAGGTTTCTAGTCTCTGGAAGAATAGTCAGCTCACCCTAGAACATTTATTAGAACTTCCGCGAGCTGCTGGGTAGATAACTGATCACTGGCATCGAGTTTTGCACAGAAATTCTGAATATCTGTGGCGGGGCTAGGACTGTGAGAAAACAAAATTCTCTCTGTTACAGCTTGGACAAGCAAACCACAAACCACTGTTCCTGCGATCGGTAAAAAAGTTACCTTCCATGACCCAGAACTGACCTGATAAGTAGTCTCCATATACCATTTTGTCTAAAGTAGCTAAAGAAAGTGTTATCGAGTTGTAGATGTTAAACTCAAATGTAAAGTCAGTCTTATTGTATGACTCCGAAACATGAAAACGTAAAAAATAAATAAACACAGGAAGGAAGAAGCTAGAGATTGTCAAAAATGTGTCCTTGTAGAAATCTGAAGAATTAAACTGGTATGACAAGATGACTAATTTGGAGCTAAGGAAAACAACCAGACAAACATCAGTAGAACGGAAGATGACAAGACATGACGTCAGATAGGACACGCATTAAGAAAATTTGTTGATAATCTGATAATAAGGCAATTCCTGTCCTAAAATCTCCGTGTAAGAAAAAGTAGAAAGACATGTTATCACGGGTAAGTGAACTATAGACAGACATGTTATCACGGGTAAGTGAAATATAGACAGACATGTTATCACGGGTAAGTCAACTATAGACAGACATTCAAGAGACATAGTAGACAAAGAAAGACCTTGAAAGGATGACACAGAACAGAGTTAGTGTGTGTTTGTTGAAGACATTCAAGGGAGGATAAAATATATTGATGATGATAAAAGCTTTATTTAATGTTATCTAAATATCTTAGTCCCGGAGCACAACCTGATACACAAGTTCTATCAACAGATTACAAGGTCAGTCATTGTTCTGACAACCCACAGGTATCACATATGGAAGGAGAACCTAAGACACATTGAGAAAGGTACAAGACACACACACACACATACACTTACACACACAACGGGTAGGATCGACATGAAGACGCCTTGAACAAATAACCCAGGACAGGCAGACTAAACGTAAACTGAAAGTAATAAATACGTAATGTGGTAGAGAAGTATAGACAATGATTACGTTCAGAAAGTTTAGAGACTAAAATATGTAGTAGTGGTATATAAGGTATAGACCAATATTACCAATACTTATGGCATCTAATAAAAAAGGTCAAGCTAACCCCATACAAGATATTGCCGTAGGGTAATAAAATGTTAGAGACTTCATCATACTACGTCTAGCTTTTTTTGTAGGTGATAGTGATCAGTTCCTTCCTTGCTGCCTTTGCATTCCTAACACAAAAGAAGAGCCAGCTACCCATTTACAATTGGGTTACCTGGAGCGTGACGATGTCAGGTTTCGACCTCGGAATCCCACAACTGTACCGCGAGAGGAAAGAGCTTTAACCACTCAGCCAATTGGACACTACTTTGACATCAGAAGTAATGAACAATGATATCCTGGCGGAGACCAGAGAACAGGGTCAGGAATAGAAGTATTGAGAGTGAAGATATACTTGACAGTTTATTAGTTAATGCTATGATTAAAACATTATCTAAACGTTCTTGTGTGAGTGAAGTACATTTTATTCTAGACCTCACAGAGTTCAAGGTCTCTGCTGATACAAAAACAAGGCTACTGTTACCAGCGCCTCATAACAGACAACTAAAGCGAGGCTACGGAAAACTCTAACAATCTCATAATCTACTACAAATTGTTAGGAAACCTACTGTGGTAAAAGTACAATAAATACTTGACATCGGGATGGGGTGATAAATGTAACACATTCTCTGTGTTCAGTCTCCAGCAGGTGAGTATAGCAGATCAAAGAAAAAAAAAAAGGACAACTCTAGAGATACCGATAAATGTGGTTTTTTTTTTTTGTTTGTTTTCTTTACACGTATACTGTGTAAATAAAATTGAGGAGACAGGTGTTACAATTATGAATTTACTGATTATTTTTTTAATACAGAATATGTTATGTGGAGGCAAATCATGGATTATAACATAGTAAACCCAGGGGATTAATGGGAACCCAAGTTATGTGGTTTTACAGAGCAGTGTTACAAATCAGATGGACATTTAAGGGAATAAAGGATGATATCCCGGTAGAAGGCAGCGTTTAGGATCAGCGAAAAGAAGACACGATACGTTCCTCTTCTACCCGGGGTGTAGAGGTTTGCCAAAGAGAACGCCATACTATCTTATCGGATCTCTTTCTCTTGGTATTTGTGCAGTCTATGTAGTAAAATCTGCGAGATAATCGCTCATTTCAGTAAGATTTTAGTCCTATGATAATAAATAACCCCGCCCGATTGTGTCTGACTATAAGCATCTCACACGCCAGCATCGCGCTGAATTTTGTGCCATGGTAATGCTTAGAAACGATCCCGCCGTATAAACCTACTCGCTTTCCTTGTGACGTACATGTACTTTAAACATTTTTAACATTTTGCCCGATCTGATAGAGACTGCGGCAAGACTTATAATTAACGATCTTCCAGAAGTGTGCCGCCAAGTTACTGTCTGAATTAACGTAATACTTTAACTTTAACGCCGGTAATAGTAGTAATCCTTACATTTTTTGGTAGTGTAACACGAGACAACAGTAATAATTAACGCCAATTCTAACACCCGCCGCGCAAAACCCCGCTTCGTTTGACACGCTGTGGGATTGGCCCGATGATATATACACACAGACAGTTTAAATTCTCGCCAAGTAATGTATTTCTGACGTCACTCAAACAAGTTAGTTATTTGAATAAAAATGCTTGAGAGGGGGAAGATGGCCGACTTGTGTAAAATTTTTATTTGACGATTGACAGTGACAAAATTGAAAATCTAAACCATAATGAAACTGACCATAAAAGCCATATGGTAGTATAGCTTAGATTCCTCTGAGCAAAAATGTGTTTTAAAAAATATGGTAGTCCAAGTATTAGCCAAGTTATTGAGAAAATACTAAATGTCTAGTAACACTAAGACGGACAGACTGTGGTTCCTGCTGGTTTTTTTTTCATTACGTTAGTGGGGACGCCAGCTTAAAAAGAGGCATGGTAGTAATTCAAATTCTAATAGTTGGGATAGGTGTGAAAGGGGAGAGACAGGAAAATGTAACTAAAAACGAAACATCTTTTTCTATTGGGCATAACTAACGCAGACTGACCAATCGACTACTATAAACAGAGTTGTTTGGATTTTTTTTTCTTTTTCAAAAACTACATTTGAATTCTGGTAGTCGCAAGTTTTCCATTGGCCAGTACTAATATATATTAGCAAAAAGCTTTCAATGCTTATCGCCAGATGACAAAAACTTTTTCTATCAAATACGCTGAGATCAGCTGTGTTAATTTATAAAAATAAAGATTTAATTCGCAGTCTGGGCAGTGCAGAGAAAAACTGAGGCCATTCTTTGCAAGTCAGCGTTATTTGTTCTATATTTCTTGAAATTGTGGTAAGAATGCTTTATGTATTAATATGTTTATTACAACTGCCAAAGTTAGATACTGCTATTGGGAAAAGTGAAGGACATGCCGGGAGCAGACATTGCTGAGTCCTCACATTGAACTGTATCTAACTGTTGTATGTTGTCATGATTTTGTTTTAATATTATTGTATTAGAATATGTTAGTAAGCCTCCGTGTTCCATGAACACTGTTCAACATGCCTGGAGCATTATAATTTAAAAAAAGAAGAGCAAATCATACAAAACGAAATGTGGTTACTCCACGTTATTGTATTGAGGAAAACTATGTAAACGTACAGTGGCGTATTTGTTATAGAGACATGAGGTGTGGTCACAGCAAGGTGTGAGTAATATAAAATTAGGGGCGAGTGCACCTGCATGCACGCGAGGCTGACCCCATACCACCATATGTAAATAATAATAATAAAGTGTGATCAGATATAAAAAGGCCAGGGTGTCCTTTTTATTGCAGAGGTTTTATTTCCTGTTACCAGCCGGTGACAGGAAACCTGATGAGTGAGTGTAACGCCAACAAGTCTCCGATAAAACGTTTATGCTGTCAGCAGAAAGCTGGAGGAGCTTGTGTGTGCTGATGTATCGATATTTTCTGCAACTACATACTGAATTATCCTTCTACAAAGAATCCCAGGTGATGTGTTAGCATCTGGGTATATCTGACACTTCAGTTACAATAAACGTTGGTATTTTTTCAGTTATACCCAGGATTTTATGGGGCGTGATGAAACTACAGCCCCTCCTAACAAATGACAAACACTATTAGATAATAAAGTTGTAATCTGTGAATACACCAACAGGAGAGATAGAGTGACTGTATACTTATTGGACAAAGTGTCCACACATTTTAGTTAATCTTTTTATGTAAACTATCTTTTCCTCATTTTAAAAGACTTGTCCAAAAGAGATGGCGGGACAGGCAGATTCAATTGTAAAAAGAAAATATTGAATTTTAAAGAAAAACTTTACCCACTGAATTATTTATTTATTTGTAGGGAGTTAAAGTGTTTTGTGTTTATGTACCATCATTTTCATTTCTCCCCTAGACATTAGGTACATCATACACCAGACACTAGAGCCAAAATAGTGACCGTGTGAGATCTAGGGAGGTAGCGTTAGGTTCCCTGCAAATACATCATTATCATCTATTAGAGTCAGGGGCCTACATGTGCTTGACCTCACACGGTTAACACAGACACCGATTTCTTTCCTTTTAGATATACCATCATAACCTCCCCAGCAAATTAAACTTGCTACAGTCTAGTCCTCGCTCTTTCAGAGATTGTTTTATGTTGTTCTCCTAACGAACTTTACGTCATCCAGGAGGTCGAAATCTCTGGCTCGTAGTTTCCCATACTTGTTATGGTAATCGATCTAACTCTATTCTGCATTCATGGGCAAACCATCGTAATTGGGACTTTTCCACTTGGGTCTGCAGGGGCTGGGTTTTGAGGCACTTATGTATATTAACCATGTTAACCATTTCTCTTCTTGTTACTTCAGATACCTTACTCAGATATCTCATTGGAGCTGGCTTTTGTGAGTTGCAGTCATAATCCATGACTCGCACCCATATCTCAAGACATGAACACAGAAAGAGCGGTATACAGCCATTTTCGCGTTCTTCCCAATTTCGCTTTTGCTGTGGAAATCTCGATTTATGCCCTGAAAAAGTCTCCCAGCTACCGCTCTTTTGGTAGCCAACTCTTCTTTCATGCCTCATTTCCTGTCTATGACAGCTGTAAGGTATTTAAAGTGGATGACCTTCTCTAAGATCTGTTCAACTCTTAAAGTAGTAACAAAGCTATGTCATCAGAAAGGAATAACAGAACCCAGTAGAAAAAGTACACAAATAAAACTAATATTCAATTCATAGATACAAGTATGCTCCTGAACAGTACAACAAAATGAACTACTAACCAGTAAAAGCTCCATTGTAAGGAATAATACAGTAAAGAACGTATTATAAAAAAAGTCTTGACGTAACCAACACTTCCATGTACATAGTAACTGGTTGAAAGAGGCGTGCTACTCAAAAGAAAGTAGTAAACATCAAAACTTAAACAAATAGGAAGTGTGCTGTCAGAAGAATCTAATGCCTTGTTTATTTCCGGAAAATCGCGATGGTTTCTGTATTTCCGCCTCCTGTGTCTCCGCATTCTTGTTGTCTTATGTAGAAAATGAACCCACTCCACCATGGTTGCAGTCATTATTGCTGCTAAGGGTATGTGTGTATGATTCTCCATCTTGTAGTCATGTTTCTTCAAGTCTAGCATTGCTGTCGTTTCTGTCATTTACTCTTGTCATCTCTTTTTTTTCCTTGTACCTTTTCATACCCACCAGCTGTGACCTTTCATCTACCAGCTGTGACCTTTCATCAAGTATTTCCATTGTGTCCTTCACTGATTACAGTTATGTACAGAAGAGCCAGTTCGTTGGCAACACTGTTAACTGTGCGTTGACTAGTGCGGAGAAAATAATATTTTAAGCAAAATATTGTCAAATTAGTAAGGCTTTTAAACAGATCTTCCCTATTATGTGCTGCGTCCCAGCACGAGATTGGGACCTGCCTTCATCTTATTAATGTTAGTCGTCCAAGCAGGAGTTGATAACTATTGCGGATTAAAGTTAAATAGTGAAAATGAAAGTTAACTATTGCTGATAAAAATAGGATCACCATTTATGACAGTTGCGAGTGTGACTTGTAAATTATTGTGTAACGTCACATTTTTCCAAACCTTATATCCTCACACAACGTTATAAAATTTATGCAAACTCCCCTCTCCCCCATTTTTTTTTCTTTTTTTCCATGCGTGATGTCATTTGTGAATGACCCCTGTGACGTCTAACACCCATTTCTGCTCACTGTAATCGCCTCTTTTTGCATAATGTAAGATGACGCGGTAAACTGTATCTCCACATGGTGGGAACGGTAGCTCCGTCCTGATGTGAACTCACTGATGTAACTCACTTTTCTGTGTTCGCTACACAGCCAGACCTTGACATTGAGAGCTTTTGTTGATTTTCTATCAGGATCACCTCGCATTTTCCCTTATACTCAAGTGTTAATGTACCAGTATCGATTTACGTATGGGACGTAATTTGTATTATTTTTTAACCAAAGGAAGCAATTTTTTATATATTTTATTATTTAATTTAATGCGTTAAATTATAAACTTCAAATTATTTTAAAATACCTTTTTGACAAAAATAAAACTACAAATTGTTTAACAAAGTAGTGAAAACTGTTGTGATATTATATATGTTTATGGGTGTAAGTTTACATTTTATAAGGAATAACCAAAAAGTTAACGCTACGTTAACATTCAGTCCAGTAAATATGTATGAGGTCAGTCCCGCTATTAAGTACGGATTTTAATTACATGAAATGTATTTTTGCCCGGCACGTAGTGCTGCCTAAACTAACATCCCTGTGTGAGCCCGACAATGATTATAGTCCCCACAACCCCCTGTGCCAACCATTATTACATTAAGTGGACAAAAGTAGCTGTGAATACATCGTGACCTGTATGGAAATTGTATCATAAGACACCAGGAGGCGGAGACACTTAGGAGTCATGATCCAGGTGCGCTCGCCTTCCTTAGAGTGTATAGGAGAATAAAGGGCCGAAACACTTGTTTGACGGGAAGACCACTTCTGATGATCAGATAGCCTCCTGTTGTATCGCTCTGTATAGAGTTTCCTATCATGTAGTCGAACACAAAAATAACAACCATCAACTCACATATTGAGTCACAGGATGGGTCTAAAACACAGAGAACACCGAAAACGTAAAAGAAACAGTGGCTGTATCACCATTAACCGTACGTTGCCATCTTGTCAAAAAAATCACGTGATAGCCTAACCTTAAATCCAAACACTGAATCCAGATAACCGTTATCTAGGTCAAGTTGTTTTTTCTTTTGTAATATTGTTTATCTATGTCAGTTATATCAATACTCTTTAGCGCTCCAAGGAGCATAGCCCGTCAACAAACATACACCAAGTCCTCCTGTCACGTGACATGACGTCCAAATCTTCCTCATCGTTGTTATTTTGTCACCAGTTGTCTTCTCCTCGTGTTCTTCTGTCTACCTCTACTTCTCTTAGCCTGGGGATTCTAGAACAAGGACTGGGGGGGGGGGGGGCAATAATGTTAACAGTCAGCTTTAATTAATGTATGTCTAATCTCTCGTCAACGTCTCTCCCCATCCGTTGTTCCACTGTCACTTGTCTGGTTCTTGTCATCAGTTCCATATTGGTGACCTTGTCTGGTACTTGTCATCAGTTCTATATTGGTGACCTTGTCTGGTTCTTGTCATCAGTTCCATATTGGTGACATTGTCTGGTTCTTGTCATCAGTTCCATATTGGTGACCTTGTCTGGTTCTTGTCATCAGTTCCATATTGGTGACCTTGTCTAGTACTTGTCATCAGTTCCATATTGGTGACTTTCGTGGGACGACTTCTCACCGACGTTCTCTTCTTTGTATTTTTTTTCTTCTTCTTAATATCTCTCGCAGATTTTAAACTAATTCCCTTCAGATATCTTTTTCATTCTTATAATGAAAAAGTCTCTCTAGATTTCACAGTATTTTACCAGCTCAGGATTTTCACGGTCCAGGACAATAAATTATTCACTTCGCCAGCGAAAGTCATTCTACTTGAAAGGTGAAAATCAGTCCTACGACGAGTCCGAAGTCACGTACAGGACACACGTAAATCAGAGAAAGGGGCAGAAACCCTGTCTGCCGCTGCAAACACGTACACAGTGGATACTAGGGTGAGTTAATGAAGTTAACTTGATATCCATGCGACCAAAAGATAGATTTGCAACAATGCCACCCAGGTCACAGCCCACCCCTGCCCGGGAACCTCACCTGGAATTTGGAGGGAATTATAAGTCACTCTTCTTGTAACCATCGTTTGAAGCAGATGTGATTTTATGGGCCTCTGTCGAGGCTACTTTGTACTTGTTGCGAAATATCTGTAGTGATTTCAGTTGAGCAAAGTAAGTAGATCTAATTAATACTGCTGATTTTATAACATGAGTAATCATATGTTTATCAACAGCTTGCTATTGCAGTAACTTTTTGTTAAAGTTTAAATGCATTTCCATTTTCAGTGACAATAATGGTTATTTGCATCTTTACAGATCCATCAAACTAATGTATGAGTTTGCTGAGGTCCTAGACCTAATTAACTCCTGATCTTTATCTCACAGCCTGGCAGAAATAAGACAGGGTTAAAATAATTGATGTATATTATTGTTGTTACTTTGAGATTTGCATATTGACCCAAGCAAAACAGAAGTGTATTAGTGTTCCTTCTATTGTCTATTTCTTATAAGGCTTCAGTGTTTTCTGTCAAGACTACAAACTTGATACAAGTGTTCTCAATCACTTCTTTCCCCTTTCTGAAATATGGGACATTAATTTTTGTATCATGGAATGTTCTTTATATGTATTTAATGCAATCTTATGCACATACCATGTTTGATGATTGAAGAACTATGCTGTTATCAGTTATATGAATGTTATTTTCTACAGGAACCAGGACTTTAAGAATGTTTACAAGTATTTAACTATTTAATGAATTTAACACTTGACTGACAAAATGCAAGTCAGCAGTTCTCAAGCCTTGAGATTATGACTACCCTCCACATGATTTACTGCTCCAGTAGCAAGAATGTAAATCATTGGTTCTCAGACCTTGGCAGCAATGACACCCCAAAAGGTTAAAGCAGCATATGAAGCTATTACCCAGTGGTTCTCAAACCATTGTTGACAGTGACCCCAGAATTAAAATACTGTTCTATGGGCACTAGGTGAACCAGTGGTTCTCAACCATTTGATGACCCCAGCCCCTACCTCACAGTGTGTGAAACTCATTGCCCACATGGGGAAAACCACTGCTGTAAATAAGCAGACAGCCAGATAGAGACTGAGAACTCAAGAAACGCTATAATGTCAGTTAAGAAGGAGTATTCCCTAGATAATAGATCACACATTGTAACTGAATGATAGTTATCATTGTGTTAATTTAATTTCTGATGGACGCTTACCGGCCATCAGACTTAGGAGATGACTGCTCTTGAAACCACTAACGGTACTCAATTGTTTCCAGTCCACCCAGGTTGCGGTTATCAGATACCTAAACCAGGTCCAGGGTACAAACCAGGGTACGAGTCCATGGTACCAAAGATTACCCTTACCCACCATACCCTATCAAATAGGTTATCATACCCAACCATATCCTATCACCAATAACCATACCAAACATCCCAAAAGCAGAAGAGGTATTCAGCAGAGGTGACTTACCCCATCCTTATCTGTGATGTGCACTGAGTCCAGGGAAGCAAACTCTGACACCCTCTGAACCCATTAACTGTTATGAGACCAACCTGCTGGGGCAGACCAAACCAAGAGAGTCCGAACCAAAATCATCTCCGCAGCTACTACAGTCCTTGTGGAGATGGGTATTAACACCTACCAGCAACACTACCATAGAAAAGATCTCTGGTCCAAGTGATGACCAAACTAGTTTTTTTTTTTTAAACAGTAGAGCTAAACTTTTTTTTCATATTTATATGTATAATAAGAAATGTAAGATTCTATACCCTTTTATCCAACTTTACATAACAGAGTCTGTTGTTATTTTTCTTGTTAACTTTATTTGGGTTGTATTTTGTTTTAAATATAATCTACACCCTCGGGGCTCAGCCATAATTCAGTTAACTTCTATTGAGTCGGGATATTTTAATTGTGGCTGGACACCAAATCTCTTTCTCAACCTTGTGTGCTTTACACAATCCTTTTCTAGGATTCCTGAGGAAGAATTTATCGTCCAGAAAATATCCTGTTTAGGTACCAGAATTCTCTTTTAAGTAAATTTCTAGTACACTAATTCCCGAGGAGAGGCAGTTTCTTCAAACTCGGAAGCTATCAATAAGACATTATTATCTTTATTCTTCCATTCCATCCAAGCTGTCCTATCTCCTCAAAAACCCTCGCGACAGTGACCTTGTCTGGTACTTGTCATCAGTTCTATATTGGTGACCTTGCCTGGTTCTTGTCATCAGTTCCATGTTGGTGACCTTGTCTGGTTCTTGTCATCATTTCCATGTTGGTGACCTTGTCTGGTTCTTGTCACTTTCACTGAATGCACCTAAATAACGTTCACTGAATACAGCAAAATAACTTTCACTGAATGCACCAAAATAACTTTCATTGAATGCATCAAAATAACTTTCACTGAATACACCAAAATACCTTTCACTGAATGCACCCAAATACCTGTCACTGAATGCACCAAAATACCTGTCACTGAATGCACCAAAATAACTTCTACTGAATGCACCAAATGAACTTTCACTGAATGCACAAAAATACATGTCATTGAATGCACCAAAATAACTTCTACTGAATGCACCAAATGAACTTTCACTGAATGCACATTGCAGTTTCCTCATCTTTCCTAAAAGAGGTGTTGTTGTTTCATCTGTTACAAACGCTACTAAACTTACTACCAAGACAATTATCATTGTTAAGGTTGAAGGAACAAGAGACAGAATTCAACAAAGAGAGAAAGTATGGGACAGTGTGACGTCATGGAATGGCAAGAAAGTCAACAACAGAATTTTTAAATAACACTGGACACAGAAAATTGTGGAGAGACATGATCACATAAGCCACCAGCCATGGCACTTGTAAAAGAAGAAGAAGATGTATGTATTCAGGTGCTGTTGTTTTCATGTAATATTGGTCTAATGTGGAGAGTATGCGCTACAATATTTATGTACTCGGAGAGTATTGGGTATAGTATTTATATAATATGAATTGTCTGGAGACTGTTTAATTTTGTTTTATAATCTGGAGGCTTGCAATAATGCTACGCGAGTCAGCTGATGACGTGGTTAAGTCCATTCAGCCCACACTGAAAACGGGAAGGAAGTGGAGAGAGGAAGAAGCTGTTGATGCTGCCCAAGAGTCACTCAAACTGAGGGAGGTAATCGGATACACACAAACGAATAGACGGGGATTTGGTCATGGAGACATCCGCTGGTGGTCCAAGGCATCAAGCAGGGAGCGTAGAGACATGGTAGTTAAGGAGATACGAGGAGCTGAGAATGATAAGAGGTTGCAAAAAGCAGTGCAACAGGTCCAACAAGGCCAATGGACTACATGGGAAGGAGCCCTGCAGAGGTCCTTGACATGGAATGATATATGGCATATGGCACCTCTTAGGCTCAGCTTCGTTGTTAGATCAATGCATGACCTGCTGCCGTCGGCCACCAACATTGTGAAATGGGTAAAGTTGGATGATGAGCAGTGCCCCCTGTGCCAGGGGAGGCAGACACTTGAACACGTGCTCTTAGCATGTAATGTGTCATTAGGGCAAGGGCGATATACCTGGCGCCATAACAAAGGACTAAATGAGCTTGCTGCGACAATAGATCTGGCAAGGATGAAGGCGAATAGCAAACCCAGGCCGAGCACCGCTAATACATACTTTCTGAGGGCAAGAAAGTCAGCACACCCCAAACCGAGTAAACCTAGTAGCAGTTTACCATCTCTTCTTGTTTGTGCAAACGACTGGGAGATGGCGGTAGACCTACCTGGACGAGGGGCATATCCAGAGAGTATCAGAAAATCGCGTAGACGGCAACATATAGTGCTTCATTCTTCAGCAACGCTTTAGGTCATACTGATTGAACTGACCGTGCCATTTGAATCCAGATTAGACGAGCAACATTCGTTCAAAGCGGCCAAGTATAGTGATCTGGCCGCGGATCTGAGACACGATGGGTTCACTGCAAGGGTCATGGCTGTTGAAGTGGGCGCAAGAGGGCTTGTGGCTGCATCAGTGTATGATCTATTGAAACTGTTGGGCCTGAGGGGACAGTCGAGAACAAGGGCACTTAAGAGGCTTAGTGAAACTGCTGAAAAGGCATAAGGCTGGCTGTGGAACAACCGCAATGGGCAATGGAAATCGTGACACTAAACGCTGCGGTACAGAAAACACCAAAATTTTTTCTAAGTCCCCAATACGCTGAGTTTTTTGGTGTACTAGTGAAAGGGCTGTGACTGAGGGGCAACAGGCGGCGTATATTATAATATAATGCACTACACATTATTACAGAAACCCGTACTGCAAAACTATGTAAACATGTCTTACTTCAGAATGTGTAGTTTAATCTAAGAATGTCACTGTTCTGGTTCTAGAGTATGTAAACATGGCAGAGTACAGGAAATATTTAAAATAAAATAGGACAGCTCTATTAGTCTTGTCTTCGAGAGATGACAATAAACGTGACTTTTTCTCTTGACTTACACTGCTTTAATTTAGGTGGGGATAGGCCTGTCAGAATAGCGGGTTTGACTGGGGTTTCTTGTCTTCAGACAGAATGTGGTATATGGAAGCGCATCATGATTACAAAATGAGTAAAGCCATAGGATCAATAGGAGTTAACATTATATGATTTTACAGAACAGTATTTCATATCACATGGGCATCTAAAGAAATGAAGGATTATGGCCCCCGGTGGAAGCCAATCGTTAGAGCCAACTTTCTTCTAGAAAACGTAAGTTCCTCCTTCTCTACGGTCTCTACATTCTTCTGTAGTTCCAAGGTCTCCTGTCCCAGCTACTCACCAACTGCCCGTGCAGAACCTGTTTTTCTACTTCCTGTTGACCGCAAGGTATCTCTACTTCTGCTTGGTCTGGCCACCTGACCTAAGCCCAATTTTATTGTAGACCGTCTTGTAGAATCTTAGGTCTGTGAGGATACAACAATAAAACCGTTTCTTCTACACGCATGTCTTACCGGGCAACTAAAATGAGTCTGTAGAACGTGCTAGCAATCTCATAATGTACTGCAAAGTGTTACATAAACTACTGCTGCAAAAGCACATGTAATGCAATACTATGGGGTGACTAGATGAATGTAACAATGTCTCGGTGTTGGTTCTGTAGTATGTGAGCATGACAGAATGCAGGAAGACAGAAAAATGTAGGACAACCCTATTAGTCTTGTCTTATAGAGTTTGTATTATGCGTGTCAATTTCTCTTCACAAACACTGCATGGACTGTTGTAGGTAGAGGGCTGTCAGTGTAAAGGGTTTAATTGATTTTTTTTTTTAACAGTACGTGAGTTATGTGAAATCAATCATGGACAATAAATACACAAAGCTACATAATGATATAAGAGGGAACCAAAATGACGTAGTTTTACAGAAAACTATCACAGATCACATGGATATCTAAATACTGAGATTATAAACTATTGGAAGGTTCTACAGAACACTATCACAGATCACGTGGATATCTAAATACTGAGATTATAAACTATTGGAAGGTTCTACACAACACTATCACAGATCACGTGGATATCTAAATACTGAGATTATAAACTATTGGAAGGTTGTACAGAACACTATCACAGATCACGTGGATATCTAAATACTGAGATTATAAACTATTGGAAGGTTCTACAGAACACTATCACAGATCACATGGATATCTAAATAATGAGATTATAAGCTATTGGAAGGACCCGTTGTTGGGCAGGGAAGAGTAGCAGTATAGATCTCCATATAGGATCGACGTAAATCATGGCAGAGCTGTCTTCATTTTCAGACCACTGGTTAGCAGAAGGTATTGTGGGTGCTGAAAACGTTCAGAGATGGTGCACTTTACTCTGTAATAATTAAATCAGCTATCAATTTATATTTACATTTAACAAATTTAATAATCAGTTATTGATTAACAAGAGGAAATAAATAAAAGTACCACGCCTGATAGAGTATTTTCTTATCTTCTTCTTGTCCATTCTATGATGTAAAATTATCCAGTATGTTCTCCTGTTGTCATCCTGTATCTGCTCTTCTTTGTCACACTAAGAGTAATTGTGTTACATGTCTCAAGGAAGTGGCGTGATAATAGTGGCAGAATCACATCAATAAAATCAACCCAGAATTAATAATTAACAAAGCTGCATATGCCTAAATATTTTATGGCTATTTATCAATATCTATGAAACACTGCCCAAAAAACCAAATGCAACAGAATGTTAAGACTTCAGAACAATCAGCCTGATGAGTCATGCAATTAAGATACTGCTCAAAATCATACAGGAAAGAATAAAAAGCAAAGTAGACAGCGAAATCCAAGAAGAACAGTTTGGTTTTATAAGGAACAGTGGAACAAGAGAGGCAATATTTTGCCTACGAATATGAGCAGAAAAATATACAGAGGTCCAAAAAAGTATGTATATGTGCTTCATTGACTATAAGAAGGCTTTTGACAGAGTCCATCATGGGAAAATAATTGAATGCCTCAAAGACATAGGTATTTATGGAAAAGATATAAGAATACTCGGTAACCTTTATTGGGAGAAAACTGCCACAGTAAGATCGGGGAGGAATTATTCACCATACATAGACATAAAAAGAGGTGCCAGACAAGGTTGTGGGCTGTCCCCCTGCCTATTTAATTTATACACCGAAAAAATTTTCAAACCGATACAGGAAATACCAGGACTGAACATCAGTGGAAGGTCAATAAACAACCTTAGATATGCAGATGATACCGTGTTGTTAGCTGAAAGCGAACAGGAGTTACAAGAACTAGTGAAGCTAGTGAACAGTATAAGTCATGAATATGGACTCGACATTAATATTGAGAAAACCAAAACTATGATAATTAGCAAAACAGACGATAAACCCACATTAAAGATAAGCGTAAATGGGAAAATCCTGGAACAAGTCAAGAGCTACGTATATCTTGGTCATATAATAACAGAAGATGGCAGATGTGAAACAGAAATCAAGAAGAGAATAGGAATGGCCAAAGCTACATTCAACAACATGAAACATATACTGACAACCAAACAGTTATCTCACAAATTAAAACTGAAAATCATAAAGTGTTATATATATTCTGCATTTCTGTATGGTGCAGAAACATGGACGATGAATAAGCATTTGGAAGAAAGAATTGAGGCTCTTGAAATGTGGATATATAGAATAATGGGGAGTATCTCATGGAAAGAGATGAAAACAAATAAGGAGGTCCTAGAGGATTTAGGAATGAAAAGAGAACTATTGAGAGAGGTCAAAGCTCGGCAGCTAAAATACTTTGGCCACATAAAAAGGCATAACACCTTGCAGAATACCATAACAGAAGGGAGAGTTGAAGGCAAACATGCAAGGGGAAGACAGCGCTATAAGTGGGAAGATAACATCAAGAGATGGACAGGAAAGAGTCTATCAGCGTGCACCACCAAGACAAGAGACAGAAGACGTTGGAGATCCATTACAGCCAAATTTCGTTGTGGAGATGGCAACTGATGATGATGATGATGATGACGATGAAACACTGTGCATTATTAAAATATCGCATGTCAATATTATTTCTGAATGAGTCGTCACATTCAAAACCAGTGATATACCCTTATGATTAATTAATATTGAACACAAAAGTACGATACACATTGTACGAGACATTGATATACCTTTGTGATTAATACTACACATAAAAGTACGATTGTTGCTGTGTGGGTCAAATCACTAGACCACACAGGCCATCACTGTTGCAGGTCTGTGTTGCAATGGTGAGAGAGGGCTGTTGCAGGGTGGTGATGTGTGGTGGTATGGTGTATGTAGTCACCACTGTTGGAAACCCCGTTGCAATACTGTTGAGGGTAGGATTGGACAGTTTGTAGATAGACGCTGGTGTGGATGTAGTATGTTTCAGAAGAAAGTACGCTGATGAGGGCATACAGCTTGGTCGGGCTTACACAAGTGGCCTACAGGGTGTGTGTGTGTGGTGTCAACAAACGCGAATGCGTGTAGTTCTGGATCAAGAGGCACGGGAAAGTCAATACTGGTCACACACATCAACACACATGTAGAAGTCAGTAAAGGGTATAACTTCTTCTCGTTCTACACTGTTTAATAACGTAATACAGTCACAAGGTCATCCTGGCAAACAGTGCTCAGGTACATGGTAACAATCCACTGTCACAAGTTACAAGGAAACACATCGTATGACTATATTCTCCACCTTCTCTTCTCCAGCGACACAATAGATGTCGTATACAATTTTCTGGCCCCTAGGCACTAATCATAATCTTTTCGCCTTCCATGGCGCTGTAACAGATGCTGTATAATGTTTTCTTGCTCTGGGCACTAATAATAATCTTTCGCTTTCCATGGCGCTATAACAGATGCTGCATAATGTTTTTCTGGCTCTAGACATATAATACGCCGGATGAGTTCACGGCTAAGTGGTACCATAAATAATCTTCTTGTCCTCTCTGGCAATCTAGACTTATAATTCTTTATAAATAAATCTCCCCCGCACCAGGAGAAAGTCACCTCAATGACAGCCAACTATCCTGGGCTGATAGCAAAGCTCTAAGCTACACAAAAATAGTTTAAATGGTATTTTTACCTTCACTGTCCTCCCAGAAATAAACCACAAAAAACGTACGCCATCCTTGCCTATCAGAAATAATGCCAGAATTATGACAAGGCAAAAATCTCAATCATTTTTACCACACAGAGGACTTTGTTCCCCGCTTAAACAGACAGAGAAACATGGCTGACCTCCCTGGTCAAGCGCCAGAGCGAAAACTGTCACGAGATATCGCAATCAGTTCCCGCCAGATCATTCACGCATGCGCAAACAAACGCGTGACGTGAGATTAGCTCACACGAGCTAACATTCCCGAAAACTGTTCAAGAAAAATCCACGAACAGGAATTATTTAACTGACCAACTGTCACGTCAAGGGAGATAACCACTAAATCAAACCTTTCTCGAAAAGTATAATAACTTGTAAACTCCCTTAGACCATAGAAAAAAGTCTACATCGAAAACTTAAAACAAACTGACCTTAACAACGATACACATTGTACGAAGACAATGACTGAGCCTTGCACGTGAGGCTGGCAACATCGTAATATACCCAGTGAGCCACACTTCTCTGTCGTAGATTTTTAGATAGGAGAATTAAGACTTGGGTTGGTCCCTTCTGAATAGGTTTGAATAGGTAATAGACACAGTGAGAGTTAGTAAAAAAAGAAATAGAATTTCCACAAGTGAGATGATAGACTGTGATATAGAGGCTGTCTCTGAAAAAAAAATCGAGGAAATCTTCTCTCTTTCACCTATCCTCTACGACAGCATTTAAGGCGTCAGACAGTCTAAAGACATATATATATATATTACATATATTTCTATCTACTCACGGGCACGCACATACACGTGACGACAGTTAAACACACAGACGTGGGAAATCTATAACAAGATATATATATATATATATATATATATATATATATATATATATATATATATATATATATATATATATATATATATATATATATATATATATATATATATATATATACTAGAACGAGCTGACCAACGCAGTGATCAAATAGTCATAAAAAATTCAAGAGAATGCTACAAGGATGATAGCCCCGTTATGATCTTAACTCTAGGTTTAGCCCACAGCCCCGTTAGGATGACAGATGATGGCCCAAAGAGTTATAGATGCATATGGTTAGGGTCTAATATTGTCCCCTTTTCTTGAAGGTAAGAACTGACTTATGACAGCAGTATCTACTCTAAAGGAACAATTAAATTAAAGCAGCCAATCTTCCGTAAGGAGATTATAAAGTGGGTGAATCAATAGTTATCAAAAAAAAAAAACTCACTCAGTCCACTTTCACTCGGTTCTTTCATCATGGTACCTTGGCACACGTGCTTACCTATCTGTACCGCTGTTCGCCGTCTGGCGCAACCTTAGGACACTTCTCTACAGTGAATCTGTATTCTTTGGACAAAGCGAATCCCAGCTCTGCAATTACCGGTTTCTTCCACTGTTTTCGGGGAGCGTTCACTTCACCAGTTAAATTTTGATTACTGTTAATGTCACTTGAATCAGTTTGGATAAGCAAGTTTAAACGGGCACACAGAGGCTAGAAACACGAGGGTTCCCTTAATTTGGAAAGATGACCAGTGGACACCTTCTTTCAACAGATAGTCTTGGTTCACTATTCACTCTTTCGACAAAATGTAGGAAATGTTAATGTTATTGATTGTATTTATTCTCGCCGCCAGGCAGCATGTATATTTCAATTTGAGAAGAAATATGAACTGGCTCAGAAGTCCAGTATAAACATTAGTCTTTAGCAACCGTTAGTGGGATTGGTATTACTGTTTATCTCTGATGGCACATGCACTGTCAGACAAGTGTTACTTGAAAAAAAACCACGTGGTTAAAGATATGAAATGTCTATGCTTCTCACAAGTATGTCTCTTTACTAAACGCCGGCAAGTTGGGTCACCCCAGTATTCACTGCATAAAATGGAAAAAGCACATATAAAATAATTATACATACTATGTATAAGGATATACTTATATTTTAAACGCAAAGCCTACAGCATGACTTATATTTAAAGCTTCCCGTGAAATAAGTTATATAAAAAAATCCTTCATCATGAATTAGGAATAGCTGCGTATTTCCGTCACCACTCATGATGCATCTAGCATTTATAAGTTTGTTTAGAAAAATATACTTCGCCTGAGTATTAGCAGTTAAATGAAATTGTTTTAATAGCCGAATGGGTTTAGCTAGAAATTTATAATTTATCTTGCTTTCCACTGTAACTCGTCGACTAAAGAAATAACAAACTATTAAAATAATCATTCTGCACACAGAACTAGTTTAAAATGAAATAGGCGATTAAACACTTTATCACTTCACAAAATACTAGAGATCTATTATATATAATATTTACCTCACGCAGAACTACAGACTAAACCATGAACTAGAATACTGTAATCTAATGGTAATCTAGAACTCGGCAAATGCCCAAGAAACTCAGACTTCGCCAAAACACAGATATTAAATCTAGCATAGCGATCTGTCTACTGCAAATTTAAGAGTGAGAATGAAATTAAAGTTTCAAACTTGAGGTAATATTTTAAACCAGACAAAGGAGGAACTCTTTTATTTCGCCAAACCGAAATAGTCCCCCTTCCCGTCTCTGACCCTACGTTTAACACCTGGGCATGTCGTAACTGCCACCTACTGACCGAGAGTGCGCGTGTCAGTTTCAAATCTCAAACAACCCGTCTGCAGTGCGGAGCGCAATTTCACACTTCGCCGGACTATCCCGACGAAAACTCACGCTGTTGCTGCAAAAGGTAGACAATCCGTCTGCCTGCCATGTCCGACGGAGCGAATTCTCACACCCCAGGCCCAGAAATCTGGTCATGCAGCGCTCTGACCGGGGAAACTGCAGACGTTCTGTCTGGCGAGAACCGTATATTCACAGCTATCGTTCGACCGGCAGAGACTGACATCTACGTAATCAAGTTACTCTTCAGTATGAGAAAGAAAAACGATGATGGGAAAGAAATATATTTTTCGCAACGAACGAATGCGAAAATATAGGAAAAAGGTAAAGAGAGATAATAAAAATAGAGGACACGGGTGGAAGGAAAGAACAGGATATAGAACATTTATAGATCATAAATGTCTACGTGACAGAACGTCCCTCCTTTAAGATATGGAAGCACTCCATGTCTACGTTATGGAAATAAATTTCCTATATCCGGAGCTTCAGGGTGTCTGTCATCTTCCATCTCATCTCCCCCTCTATCTCTCTCCAATTCCTACTCAAGTCTACTCCCAAAGTTTCCTTTCTCTGGAATGTCTCCCATGCGCGCTTGAAAGAGCGTCGTCGCTTCTGACATTTTTCAAAGATTTCCTGTGATTGCAGTGGAGTTTCCCTGCCGCTATCGTCACCTTCGTCAGTTTTGGCGATCGTCAGGAGATGGTCAGAGGTTGGCACTGGTTTTTCCAGGTATCTCTTTAAGAGATTTAAATGGAAAACCTTCTCCTTTCCTTCAATAGAGATCTGGTATTTAGCCTTAGAAATCTTTTTCAGGACGGTAAAGGGCCCTTGCCATCCGATCTTCAGTTGGTTGTTCTCGGTAGGGAGTAACACCAAAACTTTCTCTCCTGCTTCCAATTTTTTCTCTTTCGCGACTTTCCTGTATCGGTTAGCGTGCTTTGTGCGTGCTCGCTTAAAGTTAGTCGTTGCTAGGTCCCATCTTAGTTTCAACCTATCCTTTAAATCCGGTTCGTATTTACTGGCTGAGACAACTGTCTCATCAGCCTTCTGGTCTGTCAGCAACCAAAGTAAGGCTTCAAGCGGGCCCTTAACGGGTCTGCCGAATAGAAGCGTAGCTGGCGGAAATCATGTGGAAGTATGAGGAGATTCTCTGTAGCCAAATAAAGCTGCAGGAATACAAAGATCCCAATCTTCAGGTTTCACTTGTGCCAGTTTACTTAGCATCATGTTGAGGTTTCCATTAACACGCTCCACGAGCCCATTTCCGGCCGGAGTTTAAGGCTTTGTGTAGATGTGTTGGGTCCTCAAGATCTTTACTATCTCATCCATCAACAGGTTTCGGTATGGAGATCCGTTATCCCTCAACACTTGTTGAGGGAATCCCAACCGAGTGAAAATCTGCACGAGGGCTTCTGCGACATGCTTGGCATCTGCGCATGTTAGCGGGATAGCTTCAGCCCATAAAGTGCATGTATCGACTAAGGTCAGGATAAACCTGTTCTTTCTTTTATTCCTTTCTAAGGGTCCTAAAATGTCGATCACAACCCGTTCGAATGGTGTTCCCACTATTGGCATTTCACCCAAAGAGACTGGGGGTGCCCGTTGCTTGGGTGGCACACGTTGGCACTCGGCAAATGATTTAACATATCTGATAATATCAGTATTTACTCCTGGCCACCAATAATGAGTGGTTATCCGTTGGTTTGTGGCGTTCTCACCCATATGTCCGCTGAAGGGAAGAGAGTGCCCCATTTCTAGGATTTGGCTTCTGTACTGTTTCGGTACTAGGAGCTGGTTGTAACCTTGGTCAGGCTTGCCCGTTCTGCGATAAAGTACGCCATCCTTAGAATAAATGTCCCCGTGCTGTCTGGGTTCCTTGGCCATGGGCAGTTTCCTAAAGCAGGGTGCCAAAGTAGGGTCCTTGTATTGCGCTTCTTTAAGTTCCATGGGTAAAAAATTAGGCGCAGGCTCCCGTTCCTTTTTGGTTTGCCCTCTTGTAGTTACTGCTGCCACAATCGGCTCTTCCGGTTTCCCAATACACACGTATCTCCCGCCGAGTATGACTGGGTAGATGGGATCATCCATAACAGCTGCTTTGATCATGCCTCTGACAAAATCAGAGTGGATCTCCACCAATGCAATGGGAAGCGCTGTAGGTGCATCACTCTTACGAACTCCACAAAGTTGGACGGTCTCTGCTGTCTCTTGACCGGGTTTGACCAGGTTTCTGGCAACAATGCAATCATAAGAAAGCCCCGTGTCAAATAAACAAGACGTTTGAGAACCATTCAATGTAATAGTACCTCGCGTTGACGGAGTATCCCCAACAGGTTGGGAATCACTGTCAATAATTCCACCTTGCGAGACTGTTAATAAGCATCCGATGAGTTTAGGCTCGGTGTGCTTACTCTGATCATATGTCCCGTGCTCAGGGGTTCTCCCTTTTGCCACCTTGTCTTTTCTGGCTGCGCTGCCATGAAGGGCGGTTGGGTTGATCAGACTGTTTGGGGTGGTTGGGGTACTTGTTCTTGTAGAACTTAGATTTTTCAGGAGGGGGGGCTTTGAGGTCCAGTTTCTCTGTGATTATTCTGATTAGAAGCCTGAGAAGATTGAGAAGCTTGGTCAAGATTATTTTTCCGAAAATGCTCTTCTGTCGGTTTTCGTTTTATGGCCGGTAGTTCAGCCAGCGCATTGTGATATCGCTCAGACTTTTGCAAAATGTCTTCAAGCTTTTCTGCACCCTGCTCGGCAAGAAATCATAGTTGTCTTGTTGGCTGCTTTCCAGTTTGGCGTAAACATCACATGCACTGCTTTTCAGCGCCTGAGAAAGCTTCATGTTCCAACGCGACCTTTCTAAACCGTACAGAGTTGCAATTTTCTCAAATTTTTCTAGCCAAGTGTCAATCTTCTCATTTGGACAAGGGAAAGATTCTAGCGGAAAAGACATAGCAGAGAGATGAGTAGATTGAGTGTTAGAAGGATCAGTTAAGGAAGAATGAGGAGAAGACTCTCCATTGCTGGAGGTAGAGGCAGCACCACGGCTTTGGAACTCTAGAGTCTTAAGCGCCAGCTCATGCTGTCGTCGTTGCTCATTTTCTCTTTTCTCATGCTGCATCCTGCGAATTTCCATTTCTTCCTCAATCTTTTTCTGCTGTAATAGCCGATCTTCCGCTTCTTTCCTCCTAGCTTCTTCCACTTTCCTCTCCGCGTCATAACTCTCGAGTTCGTTTCTGACAAACGCTTTCGCTTCCTCTCCTTCCAGTCCCTCCTCTCTCGCTTCGTCTCTGAGGAGTTTTCTAAGCTTTGCTCTCTCGGCCATATTAAGTCAGTTACTGAGACTAGTGGAGAAAGAAATTAGGAAAAAGGATACACTGGTTCCTATCACTTGCGAGAAGAATACCAAATAAAAGATGATATGCTTAACCCTGGGATACCTCCTCCAAAATAAAATCTAACTATCGCTGCTATTAATCGGCAATAAAGCACCTAATGCAAACACGACTACGCCAACTAAATGGTAGTTAAGATTACTTCTGAAAATTAAGTTGCTACAGTGGAAACAAAATAATTATTGCAAAAATCAAAGAGAAAAATAATCCCTTAATTTTAAAATCCACTATAAGTTCGCCCCTGAAGACAGTTAGGGTGAGGGAGGCAATTAATCTGGACAAATAGTCCGAAAGGCACTCCTTAACTTAGTTCAAACACCTTCCTGCTTCAGAACCCTTGTGAATGTTATACACTCACAAAACTTTACCAGCGTTTAGTATTTCAAAATCATTAATTAACATGTATTCCTACAAAATCAACCTGTAAACCAAATGTATAATGCTTCTTAATGCTGCGGAAAACAATTTTTAGTCGTGTGGTCAGCACGCCCATAAACAGATCGTTAGTCTAGGGGATAAATTATTTAAAGATATAACAATTCACAAGACATCACACTCTTAATCTATATCAGAATAAAGAATCTACAGACGAGCTGATATTTGTCGTCTCGTCTTCCTATTCTAAGTTCAAAATCCTGATAGCCGAGTCCACATTTATCGTATCGTCTTAGGATTTTGGTTCAATTCCCGGTAACGAACAACCATTTGTCGTAGATTTTTGATAGGAGAATTAAGACTTGGGTTGGTCCCTTCTGAATAGATTAGAATAGGTGATAGACACCGTGAGAGTTAGTACAAGAAATAGATTCCACGAGTGAGATGATAGAATGGGATATAGAGGCTGTCTCTGAAAGCGAAAAAAAATTCTTCTCTCTCTCACCTATCTTCTACGACAGCTTTACAGCGTCAGACAGTCTACACACATATATATATTTTACCTATATTTCTATCTACTCACGGGCACGCACATACACGTGACGACAGTTAAACACACAGACGTGGGAAACCTATAACAATACTTATATAAATATTCTAGAACGAGCTGACCAACACGCTGATTAATTCCAAGGGAAATTTTAATTATCATTTAAAATTTCTTCACAACACATAGAAATTACATCAAAACATATACAAAAAGTCATAAAATCTCAAGAGAATGCTACAAGAATGATAGCCCCGTTATGATATTAGCTCTAGGTTTAGCCCACAGCCCCGTTATGAGACAGATGATGGCCCAAAGAGTCATAAATACATATGATTAGGGTCTAACATTGCCCTTCAAAAGGAACAATTTAATCAAGCAGCCCATCTTCCGTAAGGAGATTATAAAGTGGGTGAATCAATAGTTATCAAAAAAAAAAAACCTCACTCAGTCCACTTTCACTCGGTTCTTTCATCGGGATACCCTGGCACACGTGCTTACCTAAAAAAAACTTGATGTTGTTCATCGTCTGGCGCAACCGTAGGACACTTCTCTATAGTGAATCTGTATTCTTTGGATAAAGCGAATCCCAGCTCTACAAATACAGGTTTCTTCCACTGTTTTTCGGGGAGCATTCACTTCACCAATTATGTTTTTAGATTACTGTTTATGTCACTTAGATCATTTAGGGTAAGCAAGTTTGAACGGGCACACAGAGTCAAAACACGAGGGTTTCCTTCATTTGGGAAAAACTGACCAGTGGACAACTTCTTTTTAACAGATAGTTTTGGTTCACTATACACACTTTTAAATACTTGTCGGAAATATTAATGTTATTTCTTGTAATCTTTCTCGCCGCCAAGCAGCATGTATATTTGAGTTTATTGTGAAGAAATAAAGTCTGGCTCAAAGGCCCAGTATAAACATTTAGTCTTTAGAAAACCGTTAGTGGGATTGGTATTACTGTATATCTCTGATGGCACATGCACTGTCAGACCAGTGTTACTTGAAACAACCCACGTGGTTAAAGATAGGAAATGTCTATTCTTCTCACAAGTATGTCTCTTTACTACTAAACGCCGGCAAGTTTGGATCGCCCCAGTATTCACTGCCTAAAATGGAAAAAGCACATATAAAATAATTATACATACTATGTATAAGGATATAACTTATTATTTTATCATTTAACACTTCCCGTGAAATAAGTTATATTATAAAGCCAATCAATCATCATGAATTGAAATACATATAAAATATATTTCGTCAACACTCATGAGACATTTAGCAGTTATAAGTGTCGTGAAACATTTTAAATCCACATATCTAAATTAAAAGGTAAATGTAAAGCCTAAAACATAAATTCAATAAAAGGGAAAGAAGAATAGTAAAGAACAGTGCTGTCACAATGACTGTACTCGAGATCCCCCTTTTTCTGCTTCGTCTGCATATTCTCACGCTTTCACGTTTACTAGTAAAGCCTACAGCAGCATACACGCGTTTCAACAAAACAATAAAACGTGTACGGTAATTCTTAGAAGAAAACCTTGACATANGCCAGCTGCTTAATGACCTCGATTAATACTAGCATTAATTTCATTTTATACACTAAGTTAACATAAACGAAAGGACAGATGGACTTAGGATGAGAGAGTGAGTGCTGAACGGAGGAACGCCGGCAACACTAACACGCGTCTCGCGATAATAAAATTAATGCCACCCAAAGCGTAAGCCTGAAGCACTAACTTTTTTTCAAAATAGACAGTGATAAAAACACTACAAATACGATGGGTTAGGTTTAAAAACCTGTTTAATGCTTTATTAGTAAACATGACATTATACTGTTTT